>JANSTT010009068.1:0-25868 GCA_026745375.1 Platyura marginata | reverse complement strand
ACATAATACACTGTCAAAATTTCAGCTTTCTAGCTTCAGCCGTTTGGCCGGAATCTTGATCACGGACAGACGGACGGTCATGCATAATTCGACTTAGAATTTGACGAGAAAGACAATGATGTTAAAAAAAATTTTCTACGATGAGTACTAAAAGGCGTTACAAACTCCGTACCAAATATATATTACCCTTTGATTAACATCATACGAGTATAAAAACAGCACGCAAAACTACGATAAGACTTTTCAAAAAAATACATAAAATAAGAACGAAATTTGATAATAATGCAAAGTTTTAAAATTAGTATCTTTTGTATGTAGCAGTTTTTAAAAATTCTAAAAATTTTAAGAAATTGTAATTGATAATATTAATATTATGGTAACAAAGGATCTCAGTGATTTTTTTTTTAAATTAATAAATCTATATTGTTCAATAAAATGTAATATGAAATAAACTACAGTACAAAATCAAAAGAAATAAGCACAAATTCCTTGTAGCTTATTTGTAAATTATTGTGTTGAAAAAAAAAACAATTTTTGAAAGACAATTTTAAAAACGATATTAAATGTTACGACTTTTTTAAAGTCTTCTTAAAGAACTGTATAGTGTATAGATACTTGGGTATTATTTTTTATGAAATGGACATGCATAAATCTGCACTTATGTCTGTCTGTATGTTAATATTTACTACAAAATTAAATTTTTCTAAATAAAATGACCAATAAATCAATAAATTTAGTTTCACATAAATAATTTTATGCATGTTATTTTGTTATTTTATTATTTAAGATTTTTATTAATATTGTTATTATGACCATTTAACTGTAAACTGATCATCATTTTGCTATACCTCTTTTGGTATGCATATTATGTGCATTAAATAAAATGCAGACAGCAAACAATAAAAAAAAAATACAAGAAAAAACGGTTAAACAAAACGAACATTGTATATGGTACCTTCTATGATCACTGCATCGTCAGTTGTAAATTGATGATTGTCACATTTCACAAATGCACTTAAACTAATTATGAAAAGTACGATATTCAAAAATGTCTTCATAGTTTGCACATAAATAACAATTTTCGAAGATAAAAGCTAATTGGAATCCACCACTTGAAAAACTGCACGAATCCGTGACATTGACTTTAACAGATTTTTCTTAACTGGTCTCTAACGATAAAAATACTGTAGAAGTAAGTACTTACCTGAGTTTAGTCCCCCACCTAGATGATAAAAAGCAATTCAAGTTCATTATTCATCAGTAGCATATTATACATGTATCTGCATATAGACGTACTTTAGTATAGGTACTTAACTTATATTCTTAAATAAGAATTTTTTTCTGTTCATACTAAATTCATTTACTTATGGAGAAGATGAATAAAAAATTATGTTTAAAAAAAAAAAAAGAAAACTACTATAGATACAATATGAAGCTTAATTGTAAGTATGTTTATATGTATGTATCTCAAATAAACCTAAATAATCCTTTTTGACCAAACACCAGCTCTCATATTTAAAAGCGAATTGGTGGGCTCTTCAAGAGCAATTAAATACAACAGTATGATGAATACGTCAAACTTCTTTTCCTTATAACCGGTCATTCTTTGATCAGGGAGTTATTCTTTGGAATCTTCTACCAGTTAATATAAAAAGAAGTTTGCACGTATGATACATATAGGTAACATAGTTCCTTAAACACCATAGCAATCGATGATAAGTGAATGTTAATTGGTAAATATGAGTTGAGAGTGTGGAGCACGCTTGGAGTGGATGATTAATATTTTAGAATAATCTACGCAAATATTCACTTACAAAATTTAAAGTTGCTAGCTACCTCTAGTTGTTTTTGAGTAAAGTACAAATAGGTACAAAGAGGAACAACATTTTAAGTCCGTAACCGTCTCTAGCCGTTTTTTGAGGTATCTTGCGAATGTATTGAGGGAGGAAGCGATCAAGGACAAAAATAAGTTTTCTCTTATGAAAAGATAGGCACAAACAAAATTGCGAATATGTTACATTAACTATTGCTCCCATCGATATTCCATGTCATATACCTTTGTGGAAGTAAAAACTGGATACAACGTATCAGAACTGGAAACCAAACTCATTTATGTATACGAGTTAGTCATAACATGAATCAGAATTATGTTAATCTCTCTGATCATATATATATATTAATGAATCCCATTAATTCTGTTTGACAAAAGTGATTACTCTACTTAAAATATAATAGCAAATTTATGTATATTGCTGTATAGGAGATGCCAAACTTAATCCGCTAATGTTTCAATGAACTTTTTTACTTCTTTAATCGAATAATATACAAAACTTAATTGTTTCAAAATTTGATTGAAGAAATAAAACATACTTAAGTCACTAAACTGTAAACACGAAATTTATTCTGATGCGTGGGCAAAATTTTGACAACAAATAATTTATAAACCACATTAATAAATCATTTTAGTGTCATACATCTTTTTTGTTTGTTTGTTTTGATTCAGAAGATATCTGTATTTAAAGTACAGGTCGTTTTAACTCAATTTTTAAAATTATAATATGAAAAATACAAAAGTATGTACGAATATTTATATAAATTATCGCTGATCTCATTTTATTTCATGTAAGAATAAAGAATATAAAAATTGATTTAAAGAAAATACAACTAACAAGTTCTTTAAATGCATCTTTTCAATTTTTATTATGTACCTATACCTACTCATAAGTATTTTATGTCTGATAAATGTAATATTATGTAGGGTGTGTCGATTAATAAAATTCTCGAATTTGAAATCTCCTGAGTGCAAAATTGTATTGTGAAAATTCTCAAATAAGAAAAGGATTAAATTTGAATTTTTCATAAAAATAGTTTAAAACTTTACAATGTTACTATTAATGTGAAGTTATAGAGTAGAACATATAAAATCCTGGCGCATTCAAACTATGTAATTATTGTATTAAAAATTTAACAATTACCCTTTTCTTATTTAAACCACTATCCAACTTTACCGCACCATACGAGTTTTCAAAATCAACTATTTTCAAAATGTTTTTACATTAAATCGTTCAATCATCTCAGCCTAATATATTGATATGTAGATCTGCATATATATAATTATTACACTTGCGGACATATCATTAGAACCAAATACTAATGGTAAAATTTTATTTAAATATATTTTAACATAAAAAAACAGCACGCGGATTGTAAAATCTTTTCTGGAAAGTTTTTCGATGAAAAAACTACGATAAGATTTTTCAAAAAAATACATAAAATAAGAACGAAAGGGTTAAAGAAAATACAAAAAAAAATTCAAATTGATGGACTTCTTCTTATATTTCGATGTTAATTCAGAAATTTTAATTCTTAATGAAATACAAAATGAAAAATTTTAATTTACATAATTTAATTATCTTAACAATTATACAAAATATATTTTTTTCTAGATGGCATTATTAATCTTTAATAATTATAGTAACTCTATGTAGTATTTATTAAGATGCCTGCAACAGGCAAGCTACATGACATTTAATAGTTAAATATAATTAAAATATAGCTCAGGTACACAACGGCCACTAGTACTACAGTAAATATATAAGTTTATTTATTTTTCTTTTTTGTTGTTTATCACTACGATAATTCAGGTACACGTATATAGGTGCGTATCTGACAAAATTTATTATTTAGAAATTATTATATTTGATAATCCTCTAATAATACCACTAAACATTTATTGCTTTAAAAATTTAACTTTAAGAACATAACTAGACCACATTCCAAAATAATAATTATAACTAGTTCTTAATTTTGAATAATAGTTTACTTACCTATACATAGTGTAACAAGTTCTATGTTAATAATATCGGCGTGTGTATATTATTTCAAGTTGATTGACCTAATTTAGTTTAACGTATTTCAATTAAACAAAGAAATTGCATTTTTTTCCTTGTTGATCCACTTCGGATGCATTTTGTCAAGTTATAATTTAATGAATTTATAGAAAATTAATTAAAGATAAAATATCTTTTATTAGTGAAATTTTGTTGAATTATTGTGATGCCAGTTTTTTTTATTATGATATGATAATATATGCAGCCTCATGTTATGAACCATTATCTACTAGTACTAGATATACCAGGTCATACTGTAAAAACGGTGACGTGTACGACCTAGGCATTAATATTCAGTTTTCTATAGTAAGTAAAATATGGTAATCTAGTGTTAAGATTTACAGACAATTTATGTATACTTCTAGATATTCTATATAAATTAAACAGAAATAGGGTTGGAGGATTAAAAAAGGATATAATCGTATTTTTATATAAATAAAAGTCAACATAAATGCCTATAAAAATGCTTTTAGAACTTCAATAATTTTGTCAAATTCCGTCAAAATGACGGGTCCATTAGTTCTAGTGTTAAATGTATAAAAACCTCGAAGAAACAACGACAAAAAGCTTCCAAGAAATAGTTTTTCTTGATTTTCTCAAGATTTTCACATGGGATTTTTATGGGACTTTAACCAAACGATACAGTTCAGAAAAATATTCTAAAAAACTCAGCTTTCTAGAGTTTTTTCGATGTCGTTGATTGAAAGATTGAAAATGAAGAAATTTTTTTTCTGTCAAACGAGAAAGTGGCCTTAAATCTTTTATATCTATTTGAACGCACCCTATATTGTATATAATAGTATATATGCTTGTAAGGAGCTTTTAACGATATATAAAACTGAGAGCTATAAAAAAATACGCCTGAATACAAAAATGTAATTAAACTGTAAATGTAAATTAATATATATATATATATATATAAACCATTTGTGGTAATCAATTGGATTAAACCAAATTAAAAGAGACCAAAAAACCTAACATTAAAATTTCAAAACAATGTACTTGTTATTTCTAATGTTTTATTGTGGATTATTGTACCACAATAAAACATTAGAAATAACAAGTACATTGTTTTGAAATTTTAATGTCCTATTTGGAGGTACGCATTGTGCAAACATTAATTATCGACTTAACATTTTATTCTACTTTCTACGTTCTTAATATTTGGTACAAATTTGTTTTTTTGTTGTTTACTACGCGATATCCACACTGCAAACGAAGGCGTCTTAAGGTAAAAAAAAATAGGAAAATTAAAAACTACATATTCACAGGCAATACTTTTGGATTACGTTTAAACTCAACACCCATTCTTTCATTTAACTTAAAACGAATTCCATTTTAAAGTGTAAGCGCTTAAAATGTAATTAAATATGTGCTGTTGCTGATCAAGAAAATGTAAAGGAATTGAAAACGATAGATGATAGGAAGCTTTCTCATCGATGGACAAAAAGTACACGTATTTCGTAGTAATTAGGTTCAATTTGATAAATGACGCTTAAGCTAGCTTCCGAATCGACCATTAAAAGATAAGAGGCGTTAACAGGTAACCAACACTTCTTACTCTTGTAATATGTGTTGCTCTCAAACACACATTTTTATGATAAAAATTTAGTGCTTTCTGTATAGTAAAGCTATTAGCATACTGATTTTTTTTAACTATTAGAATGAAATTTTTCTTAGCTTTTTGTACATAAATAAAGTGAATGTTAATTTGAGTTGATTATAAAATACGATTTATGTCTACATGACAGCATTTCAGACTAAGAATTTAGATAGGCTATGGCTAATGGTGATGAATAGTATAAAGCCCTATATTATTAAATTAAAAATTATTATTTGGAACTGGTCAAAACACTAATGAATACGCAGTAGTCTTGATAAGCATAATAGCAAAGTTTTTAATATCAATATTCCATATGAGCATAAATTCATTATTTATTTTTTTTTCTTAACACTTTGAATGAATTGATTTTAAAATCTTTTTTATCAATTGATATTCCTTACACAATTTGCAAATCATAATTCCATTTGATTTTAAATCATGCGTGGCCTTATCATGACATACAATATGAACAAATTTCAAATTTTTTATAGTAAATATTTCAAAAAAATATGTTATAATTGAAACATTTATACAAATTTCATTGTGTTCTTTACAGACAACATTATTATTCACTAAATTTGTGACATTTTTTATTAACGATGGTAAAATTGAACGAGAAATTTCAATTTTATGATCGAGATTCCATATTTGGAAAAGGATAGCGTTTTCTCGGCTTACGTATGGATTAATAGTGTGATCAATGTACTCACAGTTATTTTCGTTCCAGTTACCCTGACAAAAAAAATCACCATCACTAGTACACAATGATACACATAGATCCGTATTTAAATCATACTCATTAATAACGATTTTGATATTTTCTTTAAGTTTTTTGCGAGGTATTTCCCCATCAGTTTCATCATTTTTCAATATTATGTAATCATGTTTGTTCATGCATTTTCTATCAAAATACGTACTGAAATAATCTACGCCCAATAAAAGTTGCTTAAATACCTCTAAAATTACTTCCACAACGTCACGACCTTTTTTGTTGTGTCTGTATATTTCTGATTTCATTAAATCATCTCTGGTTTTATAGTAATAACCACGGATCCTGTCCTGAGAACGTCGTGCCATTACTTTTTCTTTTGTATTTAAATATTCAGGCTGTCCTATAATAGAAATATTTAAAATTTAATTTGAATTTTTTGACAGAAAATTTAATATGTAATACCTTTGAACCATTTCGCATCTTCTCCTTTTGTACTTTTTAAGTTATGATCTTTAATATCAGATTTACAATCGATTAAAAGTTTCTTAAACATACTTCTGTTTTCAGTAAAAAATTGTTTAATGATAGTACCAGACCGAATTATATCGGAATTTTTTCGTATAGCTTCATACGCAAGTTCTAGATCTAGAAAATTTAAATACATTTATTATCTATTCATATCTAGGTACTTATTTGCGCTATTTGGGTTGGACATTTACAAAAAACTAAACTGTCGTTTTTTTATGAAAAAATTATACGAAGAGCTCATTTTGCTTTGATATGAATACAAATTTTATCAATGTTTCCTATTTGTTACCGATAAATATATTATGACATATACATTTATTTTAATTTTTGATGGATTTGTAGAATATTATATAAAATCCTTGATTGGAGGAATATTATTTTTTAACTGACGATACTGTTACTCGATTCCATAGGACAGTTAACTTAGATTTTCGACTAATGTTATGTTAATTTTTTGGATTCTAAATTGAATTTTAATTTTCAAGTTGAAATAGTTAGATTCAACTTAAAAAAATATTTTTACCCAAATTTGAGATATTAAAAGGATTATTACTATTTGTACGTATTACATAGCTAATAAATAATTATCATAAGAAAAATTATCTACCTGTTTTGATGCAGTCACCTTGACCCGCAATGACAATGACCGACTGTGGTTCCAGCGTAGCAAAATATTCTTCATCTTGAATCTCAGTTCCATCCTTCGCCAAATAAAGTTTAGCATCAGGTATCTAAAATAAATGAATCTATTAGTCTAATTATAATTATAATTGATTTTATAAATTATACATTAAACTTCTTGGAAGATTTTTCTCTAAGCATTTCTAATGAATTAGCAGCAATTCCATATTTTTTATGGCGTTGCACATCAGTAATTTTAAAACCTTTTAATGCCATATCGCTACTCTTTTTAAATAAAAAATTCAACATAATAACTTCTTATTATTGAATTTTATCGGAGGTTTTGAACCAATGGATCAAGGTTAGCAATTTAAATCACTCAACACTAGTGACGAGCAGTATTTGGGTACATGGATATAAAATAATCTCACTGAATAGTATTTGAGGTACTAAATAAGGATTAATTACGGAGGATAACAATTTTTAGAAATTTTTAATTAAAAAACATTTGACAACAATAAAGTCAAACCAATAAAACGTTTTTCTTGCTCTTCCATACTAATTATATTTCAATGTATATGGCTTTCTCTAAATTTTGCGAGTTATACAGACGTCGATGTCTAATTTATGAAAATGTCTTTAAATATACTTAACCCTAAAACAATAAAAGACGTCAGATGTAAAAGTGCACAAGTAGGTTCGAAAACCCTCTTTCGTTATTCTTAAAAACCACGTGACCAATCCATTGACGATTGTGCGATAAAATACCCTATTATTTGAAGGGATCTTTTTATGCCAATATCAATATACCTACTTAAAGCAAAAATTGAGAGAGAAATTTTACGGCTGTCACATTCCAAAACGTAAACAAGCCGAACGCCATGCATGTAAAACAATCTAATCTTATTTGTGTAAAATATAAAAAATTAAAAAAATCAGAGATAATGTGTTCATTCAATAAGTAAACCGTGTAATTTGATTAAATTATATAAAATGGATGTGCAAATGCATGATTTTGAAATGAGTGATTCAGAAACTGAGATGCTTCTAAATCCTCTCAATAAGAGGGAATATACAACAGAAACTCTGCCAAGAAATCGGCGAAAAAAAAGTACAATATGTCTACATTGTTTTCAATTGTTATGCGGGTGAGTACATAATTACAATATATATATATTGTATTAATTGTTATAATTGTTAATATAACAAATGGCCTAATATTTTGTATACTTAAAAGTTTTTATCCCAAAGGGTATTAAGAACTTGGTCCTCCATTTACATATAACACCCCTGTTTAAAAAAAAACAAATTAAAGATTTTCAATAAATGCTAAGGAGGTATGTACTTATAAAAGTAATTTTTTTAAAGAAAAATATTCGGTGATCTAATTGCAATTAGTTAAAAAAAAACTCACCCTCTTAAATATTGTACAAAAACCATTTTTTTGTAAAATAATAATACCTACATCGAAAATAATTAAATTACAATTTAAAGAGCAAATTATAGGAGAGAATCACTGTTCTTGACCCATGCAGGTCGTTCATTGAAAATACTTAATTAAGCGAAAATCAAAAATTCTGATAGGAATCTATTTATCGGTGTAAAGTTATGGGCATTTTTCATCGTACAAATTACTCTCTCTCAAAATTTATTACAATGGCGAATTAAAAAAAATAATCATTTACGGGTATGACGGCATAAAAATGCCTTAGTTTAGTCTCCTTGACTTACTCATTATTGCTAGAAAGGCAAGGTATTCGAATTTTTGAAAGAGTTCACAAAAAGGTTGCTCCAGAAGCTTAAGAAATTCTGTCTCAGTGAAGCATTTTCTTCAAAATGTCGTTATTCTATTTTTCGCTGAACGACAGGTTCTATTTGCTTAATTCTAAAGTTCAGAAAAAATTTGCCACAGAAGTTTCGGAAATTTGACCTCTTCCAAATACCATCATCTATTCGTTCCTGAACAAGCTGTTGCTTGGACTAGTTCATCGGGAGCAATATTGAGTTTGTTAAAGAGACTAATGAAGATGGGTTACTGTCACTAGATTCATCTATTTAAATCTTAATCGGCCAATTTCTTCCTTTTTTTTAAATTTACCACAATTCACCATCGCAATATATTTTGAGAGAAAGTATTTGTACGATTAAAAATGAACATAACTTCATACTGATATCTATTTAATGTTTTGCTAAAGCATTTTTCTGTTCCAATGGCGAATTATTGCAAATAGGAGTGTTATCTGACCAATGATAGAAAATGTTGAACGCTTTTTTTCCATTATGGAATTCGTTTGGAAGAATGCCAGGAATAGAATGCTCTTAAACTTAGGTAAGTCCGAACTGGCAATTCGAATTAATTTTGATATGGATTTTGAAACATTTTATTGAGTTGAAATACTGAACATTTTCACCGCGAATATCATCGTGAACAAAGCTCACCCATATGGTGGAATACTGAGTTCACGTTTATTTTTGCATTGACACCTTCAATGAACGGGAACACGAACAAAAAGTCAACAGTGTTCACTGCGAATAGATTTTCAAAATGCCTTGAAGCATTCGAACGTGAACACACACCGTCATATTGTTTTTTTACATCAAATGTTTTCTACCAAAATTAAAAAACACGCGCTTTTTTAAAAAAAATTCTAAAAAAGATCAGAAATCCCAAAAGTTGCATATCACAAATTGTTTTATAAAATGTTCGGCACTGTAGTGTAGTTTCGTTGCGGACTACGATGTGATTTATGTATTGTGGAACTACGTGAACGGCACCTAATCTAGTACTTTTTCGTTTATGTGACGTTTATCATTTTCCATTGTTATTGCATTTTTAATAAAATTGTGAAAATAATGTTTATTGTGTTTTAAAAACATATTTACAAAAGTGGAATTAATTGAGTATAGAATGGCTTTGCCAAATACAGAAGAATCGGCTCAATGTACACCCACAACTCCAATAGCAAAGGAGACTATACCATTATTGACAAAAGCTAGAAGAAGATGGTATTTTTTCAGGTATGAAGTTTTCTTCATTGTTTTACGATAAATACCTAAGTACTTTAAATATCGAATTACATATTAGGCATTTTTGTTGCAAAAAATGTCTTTATCGATTTAACGTATCGTTAATGTTTAGTATAATTAATTTTACGAAAATACTTATTAGTTAATTCTTTTTCGTAACTGCGACGCATAAATTTTACATTATTATAATAATATTTTCTACAAATATTGAATAAGAATTTTGAAAAAAAAACCGTGACCTTTAAATTATTGACTATTTGCCCTACATATAAGTTGATAACAAATTTGCAACAAAAAAAACAATGTTATTATTGATTTTTTATTTAAAATGACTAATATGATTTAACTAAGTAGTTTAATGATAGATTAATCGGTTAGTGCCAAGACGGGGTGAACACCTTGTGAGGTTTTATATTTAATAAAAACTCTCAACACTTTACAAATCTTACATACATATATACATATATATATTTATGAAATTAAAATATTCACAAAATTATAGACATATTTACCTACAGCGCTGTGCATAAAAATAGGTGTAAGGCATATTGTAATTAATGAGGCATTTCATAGCTTTGAATTTTCCGCACCTATTTTTTTACACAACAGGGTATCCTTAAATCCTTCAACTGTCCTTATTTCCCTTCCATATTTTCAGAAAATATTAGCATTTGAAAATAATGAATATCTGCATTCATAGATTTCTCAGATATCAATCCTAACAACTAGGAGAAATTACTGAATTCCGACTTTTTCATACAAAATATGCGTTACACCTATTTTTATGCACAACACTGTACATATATAATTACAGAGAAGAAATAATATTTTAGGAAATTACTTGACACGTTCTCTTATCATGTCTCAAACAGAAATCAATGTTATTAACAAAAAAATTTAACTCAAAAATATATGTGATAGATAACTTACAAAAAAATATTGTTTACGGATACTAATATATGTATTATCATATTACATTGACCCTTACTCCTACAAAAGGTCTTAACTTAGGTTTTTGTGAATTCTTAATTTTTTTTATTAGGAGTTGAATCTATTTTCTAGCATGTATGGAATACAATACCTGTAATAAATTTCCCAACATAATAATAATAATACAGTAAAATTCCTCTAATTAAGAATTCTATAAAGCAGACTTCCTATAATTCAGACTAATTTGATTTAGTCTTAATTATAGATTGTGTTCCTCTAATTCAGACTGATAGTCTCAATTATTGGAATTTTCTGAATAAAATTGACAATGAAAACATCCAAAAACAAAAACAAAAGACTGATTTTTTTTAAAAATTATAGAGACACAGTGCTGTGGATAAAGATAGGTGTGGCTTTTTCATACAAAATTTGCCTTACTCCTATTATTTTGCACAGCGCTGTATATGTACATAATTATATTTACTTTTACTCCATTGTTATACTGTGAATTATTTTATTTTTGTAGTTTTGTTTTTAAAATGAATTGTTTTTATTTATTTTGGTACAGGTCAAATTAACATATTTGAATTTTCTACATTAAATGTTTAAATGAAAATGAAATGAAATATACCATAAATTCCTCTAATTCAGACTTAAGAATGACCTTCCCCCCCAAACCATTTTTAATTAGAAAAGTATAATAAAGATCAAAATGAATGAGATTAAATATTTACATGAAGTTAAGTTATTGAGCACAATGAACCATTTTGTCACTGAATTCCCCTGTTCATCTTGACACCGGTCAAAAACAAATCTTATAAAGTTAATTTGTCTCAAATTACTTTAAGTTAAAAGTGCTGTTACCAATCCGTATAAGGTTAATAAAAAAAAACATATTTTATAGTTGTTGGTGTTGGGCTTGGCGAAAATGGTGTGCTCCCCGAGAATTACGAGCAAGATCAGTTAATATTGGACGAGTTTGTGATGAAAAATTTCCTCCAAATAAAATTCGTAATCAGGTAAATATAATTTGAAATTATTTTAAGCGACAATATTTGTCCATACACATTCAGAAAACAAATATTTTACTACTAATCATAATTGTCTATTTTTTAAATTGGTGAACAAATATTTGTCAAACAACCAACTTGAAAGAAAAAAGACAAAAAGTTTAAAATAATAATAGTTAAATGTTTGTTATATGTACTTGGACAAAGTTTTATGAATTTCATATTTAAATATTCCTAGTTATTATATTAAAAGAATTAATTGATTTTTTTTCTTATAGAAATACAATTTAATAACGTTTTTACCAATGGTATTATTCGAACAATTTCGATTTTTTTTAAATTTGTATTTTTTGATAATGGCTCTCAGTCAATTCATTCCAGACATCAGAATTGGTTATTTATATACATACTGGGGACCACTGGTATACTTTTTTTAAATGTATTTACAAATAAAATATCACAAATACCAATTTAAATTTCTAGGGTTTTGTCCTTACAGTGACAATTTGCAGAGAAGCTGTAGATGACCTAAGAAGACATAAAAGAGACAGAGAAGTCAATTCACAAAAGTATAGAAAACTAGTAGGTCCAAATCAGCCACCTGAATTAGTTCCATCTTCAAAACTTAAAGTAAATATTATTATAAAAATATTTTAATACCATATTTTATAATCTCAATTATGATGTTACCTGCTTTATTGTTTATATTTATTTTATCAATTTATTAATTTGCCTTATCCCTTATCCCTAAATTCCATTGGAATCTTGTTAGAAAAATAGTCAATGTAAAAACCTATTTATAGTGAGAGTTTTCCGTTAATTTTTCGACCGTTATGATTTATAAATATTATGTATGTATATACCATCAGGGTTATAGGTTATTATACCACAGACAACCATATGATTATTTTTGATAGGACCAAATGATTAAGAAAATCAAATATATAAATTTAGTTGCAATACATACGGTGTAAATGAGGTATAAATACAAAAATAAGTTAATTTTCATATTGATTAAGTTAATTTAATGGATTAAGTGTGCACTGACGGCCAGAAAACCAAATATTACAGATGTTATCTATTAGAAGGTTAGCCCTGCAGGTCTCGCGGAACTCGCGTGTCTATTAATAATTGCTCTTATCAGAAATTCGGAAAGGATCCAGTTTGTTGTGTAATTATCGACCGTACAAGATAATTTAAATATGATCTGCATGACAGAAAACAAGGTTATAATTATAATAAATATAAAAGCAAGTGATATGGTCATTTCATGGATTCATAGCCATACATTTAAAACAAATTAACTCTAATATTATAGTTAATTAATCTTTATAATTAGGTGGGTGACGTTATAATTGTCGAAAAAGATGAACGAGTCCCAGCAGATTTAGTATTATTGCGAACCAGTGATAAAAGTGGTGCAGTATTTGTTCGAACTGATCAGCTAGATGGTATTAATTTTTGATTGTAAATTATGTTATACATATATACGATATTTACTCTAATAAAGGTGAAACGGATTGGAAACTTCGACTTGCTGTTCCGGCAACTCAAACACTAACTTCCGATTCGGAATTATTTCATATTGGTGCTAGTATATACATAGAAAAGCCACAAAAGGACATTCACTCGTTTATTGGAACATTTGCAAAACAAATCGGTTCCGAAGAAGAAAGTTTGGACGTTGAAAATACACTTTGGGCAAATACAGTAGTTGCAGCTGGAACTGCGACCGGAATAGTTGTATATACAGGTTGTGAAACAAGAAGCGTTATGAATAATTCACAACCAAGATCAAAAGTTGGCTTGCTGGATATGGAAATTAATGGCCTAACAAAGGTTAAATAATATTAATATAATGAAAAATTCATATCTTATATGAATTTGTTTATTTGTCAGGTTTTATTTTGTGCAGTAATAGGACTCGCGTTAGTTATGATGTGCTTAAAAGGTTTCAATGGACCATGGTACAGGTATAAATATTTTTAAATTATAAATTGATGTAGTTTTTGATAAGTAAATTACGACATCATTTAGATATATGTTTCGATTTGTATTATTATTTTCCTACATCATTCCAATAAGTTTAAGAGTCAATCTTGATATGGGAAAAGCATTTTATTCTTATCAAATACAAAATGATCCTGAAATCAAAGGTACTTCCTTCATACGATAAATTTTTTTTACTTTAACAATTAAAATTCAAAATTTTTATTCGTTAGGCACTGTTGTCCGATCAACAACTATACCTGAAGAATTGGGACGCATTTCTTACCTATTAACGGATAAAACAGGTACATTAACCCAAAATGAAATGGTGTTTAAGAAAATTCACTTGGGCACTGTAGCCTATGGACACGATTCTTTTGATGAAGTAAATAAATGATCAAAATATTTCTTTTGTTCTATTTCTATTTGTAATGTAATGTGATTAGGTTGCAACAACTATACAATCATTGAATTTTGACAATTCACCACTAAAGCAATCAACCGGCTATACATCTAATCGATTACGTCGTCCGGAAGGTTGGAGAGTATGGGAAGCAGTACGTGCACTAGCACTTTGTCATAATGTTACACCTGTATACGATCACGATAACAAGTTAAACAATGAAAGTGACAGTAAAAGAGGTTCACCAACAAAATCAGTAGTTATCGATACCGTTCCTGAAGAAGTTACATATCAAGCATCAAGTCCAGATGAAATTGCGTTAGTTAAGTGGACAGAACAAGTAAATTTTATTTTATATCAAGTATTGTTGAAATTGTCGTATGTTAACAAAACAAAATTACGTTAATAGATAGGACTAGCTTTGATCGCTCGAGATTTAGGCTCTATAACGCTACAATTACGAAGTCCATCGACAACATTAAAATCAGCAAAGCATTCCTTAGCTGAAAATACATCAATCAATACAGTTGTGACGACTTTATCAAATGATGCTAAATCAGAATTACACTCTGAATCAAGCAGTAATGGTAGCAGTGTTACCTCTCTTAATTCATACAATAATGGGATTATGAAATATCAAATTCTTCAAGTGTTTCCATTTACAAGTGAAAGTAAACGTATGGGCATAATAATAAAGGACACAAAAACTGGCGAAATTACATTTTATCTTAAGGGTGCGGATGTTGTTATGTCTGGTATTGTACAGTACAATGATTGGTTAAATGAAGAAAGCGGTAATATGGCCAGAGAAGGATTGCGAACTTTAGTTGTTGCAAAGAAAGTTTTGACTGAAGATCAATACAATGATTTTGAAGTAAGTGAAAAATTTGCTGAATAAGATAATAAGATGAAAAAATTGTTTTTTTTAGACACGTTATAATGCCGCTCGATTAAGTGTTACTGATAGAATTGTAAAGGTATCAGCCGTAATTGAAGCGTTAGAACGTGAAATGGAAGTTTTATGTATTACCGGTAAGTGTTTTTTTTAAACTTTTTTTTCTTTTTTAAGGTAGAACATTTAATTTTCTTTGCGGATATTTATGGAAGGTTAATTAAATAATGGATTTATTTATTTTAGTTTAATTTTAATATAAATTTTTGCACCTTTTTTCCGGACCTTTTATTTTGACCAACTGGTCAGTAACTATCAAAATTTCTCATTTATAATTATAAAAAATATAGACAATAAAAAAAAAGACTCGCAATAATATAATACGAGTATATACGTGTATTATTTGTAGGTGTTGAAGATCGACTCCAAAACCGTGTTCGACCCACATTAGAGTTATTACGAAATGCTGGAATCAAAATTTGGATGTTAACTGGTGACAAATTAGAAACAGCAACGTGTATTGCAAAAAGTTCGCATTTAGTAGGAAGAAATCAAAGTTTACACGTGCTTAGAAGTGTTCTTACAAGGTACAAATTATAGACTGATTCAATTTAAAAATAATAATAATAATTTATTATTTCAGAACGGATGCACATTTAGAATTAAATCAATTTCGTCGAAAACAAGATTGTGCTCTAGTTGTTTCAGGTGAAAGTTTGGAAGTGTGTCTACAGTATTATCAAGATGAGTTTATGGAATTGGCTACCGCTAGCCCGGCTGTTGTTTGCTGTCGTTGCAGTCCCACCCAAAAAGCCCAAGTAGTTTCGTTAATTCAAAAACACACTGGAAAAAGAACGTGTGCCGTTGGCGACGGTGGGAATGACGTTAGCATGATTCAGCAATCGGACGCTGGCAAGTTACAATTTCATAATTTTTATTTTTATGTTTGTTACATCACTTTTAAATTTTAATAAGATATTTTTTTGGTGTAGGAGTTGGAATTGAAGGACGAGAAGGTCGACAAGCATCTCTAGCTGGGGATTTCAGTATACCACAATTTTCCCATATAGCCAAATTACTATTGGTTCATGGTCGTCGTGCGTATAAAAGATCAGCAGCATTATCTCAATTTGTTATTCATAGAGGTTTAATCATATCTACTATGCAGGTTTGTATATATGATTTTTCCTCAATGAACATACCAACAATCTACAATCTGTTTTATTTATTTCAGGCTGTATTTTCAGCAGTATTTTATCTGTCATCTGTAGCTCTTTACCAAGGATTTTTAATGGTTGGCTATGCTACACTCTATACAATGTTTCCTGTCTTTTCATTAGTTTTGGATCAAGATATCAGCTCCTTTATAGCTGTTACATATCCAGAACTTTATAAAGAACTTTCAAAAGGCAGAAGTCTTAGTTACAAAACATTCTTTATGTGGGTGTTAATAAGTATCTATCAAGGTTTGATTATACTAATAAATAAGTTTTTAGAATTTGCTAAATCTTATTTTTATAATTTCTAGGGGGCGTTATAATGTATGGTGCGCTTATTTTATTCGAAGATGAATTTATTCACATTGTGGCTATCAGTTTTTCGGCGCTTATTTTAACCGAACTTATAATGGTTGCATTAACTATTCGAACTTGGCATAGGTGAGTATATTAAATGAAACAAATATTTTCAAAATCAAAATTAAAGTTTAGAGCCTCCTTTACAATTTCTTATAAAATCAATTATTCAAAAGTGTTTGCAACTGTAAGAAATCATCTTTTAAAATAGGTAAACCATTACCTCGTTATTCGATAGCTCTGTATAATTTTTTTTTAATGAATCCTTTGTTGTAAATTGAATATTGAATTCCAATTTTTAATGTGTTTTTACCAATGAATTATAGAATTTTGTTAAATTTTAGTTCAAAACTTTTTAGATGATTATGTTTTTTGTAAGAAATAAAATTAACTCTTAATAAAAACAAAACTAATTTCTTACAGGCTAATGGTATTAGCAGAAATATTTAGTTTGATTCTCTATATAATATCACTTGCAGTCTTACATGAATACTTTGGTAAGTGTGATCTATGATTGTCTGAAAATTCTTCTGATCTAACTATTGAATTTTGTTTACAGATTGGGAATTCATTTGGTCATGGGACTTTTTATGGAAAGTATCTCTAATAACATTAGTTTCTTGTTTGCCGCTATACATTATCAAGTTTTTACGAAAAAAATTTTCGCCACCGTCTTACTCTAAATTATCGTAATTAAATAAGTGTGAAGCATCTCACAACCAAAGTATTTATTTGTCAATTTCTACTAATATATAAATAAAATTTTAATTTGTAAACATATCGAATTTTAAAATTTGTCTGAATAGTGAAATAGGTGTGTCTGCAACGCCGTCTAAAATAGCAGGTCGTTCTGTAAACGATATAAACTCGACGAAAAGAAATTAGCCTTATATTTTACGAGCATTCGAGCATTTTTCTCACATTCTTATTATATATTACCAGCTGAAAAACTATCAGCAAAAATATTGAGACCATATTTCCAATTTCGCGATTATCAATGAACTGTTCAAAATGTATTCAATATCGCACACCAACAAAATCATAAAATTGAATTTTAGCTATAATATAGAAATAATTTTTATTACTAAATGAAATTACAATTAAAATGCTAAAATTGCTAATTTACCCAGAAAAATATGTTCAACAAATAAATTCCAAAAATAACAATTAAAAATAAAAGTTTAATGTAATTTCATTGGTAAATGAACAATTGTCACTTTTCATACAATTGACAATATATTAAAATTAGTACGGTAGATTTTCTGGAAAATTCTCGAAACAATTTTGTAAATACAATATTATTTTTATCTGACCAACTTTGAAGTAATTTCATTTTGATCATCTGACAATAATAGTAAAAAAAATGCATAATATTTAGCTTTGATCCATCGATAAAGTACTGTCTGTATTACTAGTTAACGATGTATCTTTTTGAACAGATTGAAAAATTTGTAATAACTCTGGAGAATCTTTTATGAATTTCAAAAAATCTGCTAACTGTTGATTTTTGTCTGAAAAATAAATAAAATTAGTTTTTGAAGAAGTTTAAAATAAAATCATGTGCTTTTGAACTTTTTGGGTTAATTCTAAAAAAAGCCCGTTATTTCTCAACACATAGAAAATTTAAAACATACCTGCTTTAGGTATTGATGCAAGTGCCGCCAAAGCTCTCAGAGCCGATCGCTTCAGTTCATCTTGTTTTTCATATTCTTGCTTTACAGAATTTGCTTTAACTTTAAGTGTACAAGTTGCCCGAAGTGGGTCAACAAATTGATCCAGTCCTAAAACAAAAAACAACAAATAAATAAAATAATAAATTATAATAATTATTAAACATACTTTGTAAAACAGCATTAGGGCACAATAGTGCAAGTCTTGCTGTCATTAAATATGTTAACATTTTTATATCGTAATGATCTCGTAACCCAGCTTGTACATGTTCTAAGAACTGTAAAATATCAACCCGATCTAATCCTTGTTCCAACAAAGTGTACATACATTCAAAAGCAGCTTTTCTTATGTCTAAACCATCATCTACAGTATGTTTGAAGGGGCCCATTTCAACTTCTCTTATTAACTCTTTCTAAACAATAAAAACTTTTTGATAAAATTTGGAAAATTAATCTTTCAAGAAAATTTAAAAACACCTTAACTTTGGTCTCCGAATATAGCCATGGAAGTAATTCTGGCAATAAATCTCGAACAAGGCTTGGTTTATTATGAACAGCCGAATTAAATGCTACTAAAGCAACTCGTCGTACAGATGGCTCTGGATCTTGTAGGGCAAACAAAAATTGTCCAATACATTGTCGAAGCATAACATCGATAGGCTGTGGTTGATCGGAGATTGTAAATTTTACAGCTGAAACAACAGCTGTTCGCATAAGTGAACTTTCACTTTGTAAGGCTTGCTGAAGACATGGCAACAGTTCTTCGGGATTGACCAACACAAGTTTGCCTAAACATTCAGCTACAACGTTTCGGGAACCTTCTTCTGAACATTCGCAATGTTTAAACAATTGTGTCCAAATTGATGGGACAGAGGGCAGCAGTTGTTTTAAACCGTTTTGTGTGTTTGACAATGATGTAATTAATTCTTTAAGTGAATGTAATAAAAGATATTGACGTTTCGGTTGAGCTTCGATTTCGTTGAGAATGAATGGTAAATAGTAATTTAAATTTCCCACGGCAACAGCGCCTAAGGCGTGACTGGCCGCCGCTTTTACTTCTTCTGAAGAGGCTGCAAAACAGCTGATTATGCATTGCGGCAATAGCTCAATTGAACTAAGATTACTAAAAGTATTATAGTTTTATAGACCAGTTCGAATGACACAAAAATGATTTAAATATTCTTACAAATGCCTTCCAATTTCACCAATTGTTAATAAACAGAAGACCAAATGCGAATCACTTCGCCGTTTTTGAATATCTTGCAATAGTTCGGTTGCTAAAGGTATTGCTTCATTATGAACTTGCAATGTTACAGCAGCCACACATTTTGCTAGTGAGTGATAGGCCTAAAAAAAAAAAATTATTACAAAATATTAACATTTTCTTAAAATTACTTGTTTGTGTAATGGACTGTTATGTTGTTGAATTACTGGAGTTTTAAGCATCTCCAATAATTGTCTGTAACTGAGACCCGGCAATTTTGCCTGAACAAGTGCTTGGAACAAATTTAACGTACAACAAAGAGCAGCTCCTGAAATATTATTCAAAATATCATTATATTTTAAAATTATCCATTTAGAAATTACCTTGTAGTAGTGGAGATTTCACCAATGACATGACTTCTACGAGAATTGAATCATAAACACCAATTAAAGCATGAGGTTGCTTTCTTGCTACTGAGGTCAACAAAACCAATGATAACTGAGCTACATGTAAGTCTGCCTCTGATAATAATGGCGGAAGTTCAGCAATGGCAACTTGTAAAAGTTGTGGGTTTATAAAATTGCTATAGTAATTTACGAGCGTATCTAACAGAGACAAAGAGTTCAATTTAAGTGCCCGTTGATTTTTCCTTAAAAACGATCCTAGAGCTGGTATTACATCTGCCTATAAACAAAAAAATTTAAAAATACTATATTAAAGTAAATAATTAAACAACAATTTTTTTTTATTTAAATAAATAAAATAGTGGTAATTGTAATGGAGACATTTTTTCAAATAATATGTGAAAATGAAGTGAAATCACACAAGAACAAAAACCATTTAAACCACATATTGTAGTGGGAGGAGATATGTAAAAAAAAATATTGCAGGCATTTTCAACTATAATCACAATAATTTAATTACAGTGGCGAACATAAGTATACGTACACTCAAAATATTGGCCATTTTTTAACATGTATGTAGATTTATGTTCGCAACTGCATATATATAATTGCCAATATTTTGGGTGTACGTATACTTATGTTCGCCACTGTATATTACCAATTATATTATCTTACCAAAATTGGGCTCAAATCTACTCTTAGTGGAGATGCAGCAATCATTGTTAGAGCTTTTACAGAACTCAGTCTTGTCACCTCATTTCGCAAACGTTCCAAAAATATTGGTAAACATGTTGTTAATTCGGATTTTAACACATCACCCATGTTTGCAATAATTTGTCCCATACACGCTATTGCTCGGTCCTTAACTTCCTGATCGACTTCCTGTGACCTAAGCTTCTGTAGTGTACAATCATATAACTGACCCACAAATTGTGTAAATTCAAAATTGGTATGAATATCTAAAATAAATTATAATTTGTAGTTTTTAAATTTTTATAGCATACAAAATCAAAAGATTCTCAACATACCTAACGGTCTGACAACTTTGACGAGATGTTGTAAAACTAATAAAGCTTCGGTGGCTATTTTATAAAATGGGTCAAAAACTGCATTTACAACTAACGGTACCAGAATATGTACATGGGGATGAAAAATCTGTTAAAATGAAAAAATGTAGTTTTTTTTATATTCAAAGAAAAAACTTTTTATTCTTTTACCTGTGGATTATGACTTTGGAGCATACAACAAACAAATCCAAGAGCATCAATTTTCATGTTTGATGTAGTATTTTTATCACTAAGTGAATATTGAATACCTGGCATCAATTGTTCGATATGATTCGAAAGAGCACCCGGTAGTGCCTGAAGTAATTCTCTTAACAATAAAAAGCAATCTTGTCGTGTTTTCACAGATTTTTCTCGCATCAAAAGTTGAACGGCCTTAATTATACTAGGAACTTGTTCTTGAAGTAAACTGATCGGTCCGGGTACTTGTTCCATTGAATTAGGATCAACTGTAACGTCATCTTGCGTTCTCGTCGATTTCAGTAGCGCAATATATGCATGGAAAATATCGGATTTTACATTCTCTTCGCGTTCTTTAAATCTGGCTATCAACGAGGGTGATAATGTTTTATAAAACTCTTCCAGTAATTCTGGTCGTGTTGAAATTACAGCTTCCAAACACTTTGCAGCCGATCTCCGAACTTTCCAGCTCATGTCATCATCATCACTATATTCCTCACTATCTATATCTTCTTCTTCTTCAGTGTCCATATTAGCACCGGAATCGCCGTCATCTGCCTCATAATTATAATTTGGATCGTATGTCAAATAAGTTAAGCAAAGTTTGACAATCTAAATAAAGAAATTATTTATATAAAAGGAATCCAAAACTAGTCATTTTTTACTGTTGGAATATGATCGGAAATTGCTTCAGGACATCGATAGACAAACGCTTCACAAGCTTGTAAGCAAAATTCTCTGAGTTCATCATCGTCACATTGACTGTATTCAGCTAAAAGTACCATTACTCGATTAATGTGGTTACAGAGCCTGTATCCTGCGTGTCGACTAAAAAATGTTTATTTAGATAGATTACATTATCATACTATTGTACAAAGACATTACCAAATTGATGCTAAACACTGAATATAGGTTCGAATTGTACCGGGATTTTGTCGTTTCTCCAGACCTTCAAGCAAATGTTGAATTACTTTGTTGTAAGAACTATTACTGCATGTTGTTAGTAAATGTGACAATGCTACTATTGTACGTTTACGTACAGCTTGTCTAGCTGAACCCAGTTGTGGTACTAAAGCCTTTAATATAGTTTCATGAAAAGGAAATAAAAGATCACCAAATCTCGAAAGTAGATCTGACAAAATATCTAGTGCTTCTAATTTTACAGATACGTCTTCCTAAAATGATGATCACATAAAAAATCTACAGAATTATATATTTTAAATGTCATATAAACAACGTACTTTTTCAATAGCATTGCTCAGTTTTCCAGTTATTCTTTGACATACATTTGGTACTAACGAATTCGATGCTTGTGGTAATTCTGATATAACGGTTTTTAAACCAATGCTTGAAATATCTCGTAATTGTTCGTTATTTGAAACCATATTGGCACAAAGTGAATCAACAATTGTTTCAACTTGATTTTCTTTAACTTTGTTAACAAGAGGGCCCAAGCATTTGACTGCTAAATTTTGAACTTCACCGTTTTTATCTTCAAGTAAACGTAACACCATTCGAACAACTTTCTTCTCTGATTCGTCATCCAATTTGATGCTGTCTTTTTGAAGTTCCGTCATCAAATCATTTGTTGCCATAAATCGAAAATCTTTATCGGTTGATGTCATCTAAAGTTATGATTTAATAGAAAAATGTCAGTAATTTTTATGTTTATCAAATTGGTTTCATCCGTAAATAAAATGTTGACCCTTCAATTTCTATATGGAATAATTTTTTGTTTAATGTTAAAATTGATAAACCAGACAACTCCTGCTGTTTCTGTCATGAAACATCTAGAGAGTTATACACTTACTCTAATGGAGATCTGGCAGAACAATCATCAACACATACTAAAACTTATTAATACAGCAGGGGATTCACAATAGATTCAACGGGTCGCAATGAAAAATGGCTTTACAACCATACGCCCCAAGAATTAACATGAATTTTTTTTATACAAATTTATTTTCCAAGTTTTATTCTATACTAATTCATTAATTACAATAAAATGTATGATATGTATGATTAATGTATATATATAAAAAAAATAAGAAAAAAAAAACAGAGAGCAGTCAGAATGAGAGGAACCAAAAGGCGTTGTTTTCATGTGTTCTATTAGAAGAATTTATCTTTAATGTTATCTTGAACTTAACCAAGATTGCGATTGAATAAATTGGTAGAAAAAAAGTTCTTCACGACATTATTCTTTATATATAAATAGAATTAGTTCATATTTAAATAAAATGTCAAGTTATAACAATAGAGTACATTAATACGAATTCTTTAATCAAGGTAAAAAATTATTCTCATTAGTTTGATTTTAGCTATTAATTCATTTATTTTAAATGGAGCTGCGTTACTTAGCATCTTTTATATAGTATTGGGGTTAGCTGGATCGTGTCTGCAAGAAGTTGGTATAGTTATCCTTAGCCCTACATTTAAGTAAAAAAAATAAATTGCAATAGGTAAATTAATGACTACGAAAACAAAACCCATAGCTAGATATTGTTGTAAGCATTTTTTACGCTACTAAATACATAGGTGGGTTTTGAAGCAAGATGTCATTGTACGGAATATAACTATACAATCAAGACTTATTTAACCATAGATCGATGGATGAAGTTGAGCTTGGCTCCTTACCAATTGTAAGTCCCGGGAATTTGTCACAAAAGGATTTGACTATCAAATTTAGAAATTTGACATTTTTCTAATTATTTTAAGATCGTTTCCATTGTGCAAAATGGCTAGTCATTGGATACAAATCAATAATTTTTCCTAAATACATAAATTGGCTAAATAATAGAGACCTGTATTAGAAATGATATAGAAAAATCTGCAATTAAATATATATGCATTTTATGAACGCTACTTAAATATTATTTTTGGGCATTGCTCCTTTCCTTAAAAACACAATGGCGAAATAGGCACATAATAGCCCATTGAATTTTACCTTTTCTAGCAAGTTTGCGATTTGATGGAACTGGGCTGCCATTTTGGAAAGATGAAAAACAAAATAATAAAATCCACAAAACACACTAAAAGGTAGTTAAAATTAATATTTATTTTGCAAATTTTCACTTTAATCTAAATATTTTCCGGCACGCTACAATTTTAAGTTTTGCATTGAAGAACTTTGAAGAAATACCACAATGCAAAAACTAAAATTCGAAAAATGTCAAAAGCTCTTTAATATTTATAAATACAGCTTTTTAGAGTGAGTTCACTATGATCTATGTGGGTAATTTTCAAAAAGTGTTTTACGCCATTTAAAAAATAAACTTTATGATTTACCCACACAAGCTTTGGACGAGCGACAGTTACTCCAGAACAAAAATTTTTCGGAGGACCAACACTCCCCTTCTTTAAGCAGTAGGGTAAGTAAGTTGCAAAAAATCTAATTTGTGTACTAAAAATGTACTAAGAAGTATTGTTCCGAAGAGACTTTTTTTAGTAAAATCTTATCACATTTCATTCCTAAGAATTTATTTTTCTCTTAATTGAAAAAAACTTTTTATTAAATGTTCATTAAAATTAAATAAATAAATAAGAAGATAATTTACATAAGTATCGATAACTAGAACATTTTTTTTTAATTTATTGATGTTTAATCAAAGGGTATTATAACTTTGGTATGAAATTTGTGATGTCTTTTTATACCCGTATTATGTTAATCAAGGGTATTATAACTTTGGTACGGAGTTTAATACTCATCGTAGAAACCAACACCATTGTCTTTTTCGTGAAATTCTAAGTCGAAATATGCATGTCCGTCCGTCTGTTTGTGATCAAGATTCCGCACAAACGACTGAAGCTAGAAAGCTGAAATTTTGACATTTTATTATGCAGTCCTAGAGTTAGATCCCTATTGTTTTTGGCGCAAATCGGACAATAAATAGGGGAGGCTTTTTGTACAGTGTTCACCATTCATTCATATAAACATAAACCATTCATTTCCTCGAATACAAAAATGAAGATTTCTTTCAGAGACCAAAAAGTTATGACGCTGCAATCAATTTTATTGAATTTCTAGGGTTTTTAATCATTTACTCGAAAAGTATTTATATTACGAAAAAAATGAATAAAACGAAAATGTGATACGGAGGAGGAATAAAGGGGCAGTACTTATCAAGGGTATGATAAGTACCACTCCGCATCGATGCCACAACAACA
>JANSTT010009057.1:2662-25873 GCA_026745375.1 Platyura marginata | reverse complement strand
AATAAAATTTTACTTGAAGTAAGATTATCTTAGTTATAATATTAAAACAATTAATGAAGTTAGACGGATTAAAGTAAGAATTTCAAAGATACTTTGTATAGGCAAAAATAAAACTCACGCTACGTTACTGTGTACTATAAAAAAAGGGATTATGATAAAAAAAATGTATTTTGTGTTTAATAAGTCTATGCGAGAAAATGTGTGACTTTCAGTAATCTCAGTCAAAATTGGTAAAAAAAAGTGACATTTGTCCAAAAAAAAGCTCAATTAATTTATCATTTGGATAAGACGAAAAAGTGGGAATTTCAACTAAAAAATTTGATATTTTCATAATATTTTCTTTGTCTATAATTCAATGGAGGAATACTGAATGCATACCCAATTCTGTTTTGACACGATCTTTTTTACACGGTTTTGAAATAACACGATCTGGAAAAATAGCACGGTTAAAAAATTAGTTTGATTTAAATTGTTAGAATAATTTTTCCATTAACCGTTATTTTCTAGATATGTATATGTATTTAACGAAAAACGTCAAAGTGAAAGCTATATTATAATTCATTAAAATCATTCTGCAATTGGAGTAATAAAATTATTCGCGTTTGATTTTTTGTTACTTTTGACACAAGCTGTGATTACAATAAAAGAAAGTCAAGTTTTTTTAAACTTAAAATGAAAATTTTTGCTTTGATTTTTAAATTTTAAAGTTTTCTAAATTTTTTATATAGTTTTAATAATTTTCTTGATTTTTAGTCAGTCGTAATTTGTCAGTCTTACTGATCAAAAAATAATAGTAAACTCAGTGATAGTTTTTCTATAATAATTTTGAGCTAATGAATGATTTATATGAAAATTAGGTGGACATAGTACCCCAGTCTCCCCTATGTCTTATCCGATTTGCTCTAAAAAAACTGTTTCTCTATAATAACAATATTTTGCAATAAAATCAAATACTAACTGCTCTTCTACTGTTATATACGTACTGTATGTTGTATGTATAGTATACGATTTATAAAGAAAATATCTACACACACCACCTTTTCTAAATATATACCATCATCCTATGATCAATTGCCGATACATATATGATTAATAATAAACTAATTTAATTGATGATGTTACGAAGGGTGACTATACAACTATGTATATACATATGTATATGGATAAATTGAAATCCTTTTAGGTATGAATGCCAAATAGTACGGTAAATAGAGGATGCTAGATGCAGATATGACACGATCTGGCCAAGTATTCAATTAAGCACGCAAAATCAATATATTTTACATTGTACAAGGGATATAGTGTGTGGGTTGGTATATTGTCTTCCGTTTTTTATCTTTTATCTTAAATATTTTATATTGAAATATAGTAGCCGAGAGGTATTTTAAATTTGAAAAGAGCTCCCGTAACATTACCATTATCTTTACCCCGTATTTAGATTATGGAAAGCTATATAGAGATACGGCACAATCATTTCTCAGATGGAAGATGGAATTTTTTTTTTTTTAAAAGAAAATCCATCGCATCTACATACGTATGTACGTACGTACGTATATACGTATAAATATATAATACTTATACACGGTTTGATATTCAGGTTTTAAGTTATATGGACTGGATAAATACCAGAAATATATTTTCTTCAAGCATAAATTCAGGTTAATAAATAACCCACAAGGCTGCTGGAGAGAGGTTTATTTAAAGAATTTGTAGAAAACATTTACATAGCTACCTGAATAGTCATTATTCAAAACGACTAGAAAAGGATCGTAAATTCCCCATTTTCATTTAAAATGAAAAACAAAGTTTTCCCGAAAATTAATTGCTTAAATAATTACCTATTTTACCAAAATAATCGAAATATTTTCCAACTAAGGCATTATATTCATTGCGATGAGAAACAATAAGACATACATAAGTATAATATCACACGCCAAAAATCCCCCCCACACCACCTCAATCTCAAATAAGGAAAATGGAAATTAAAATTTCATTTTATCTGTACGGATGAACCTTTTCCCTTATATACGTATACGTAAATGGTTGGTGAAGGTTTAAGACTAATGGGAAAACTTAGCCTTTTTAATGAAATAGTTGTGGTATATGTGGAAAACTTTTCCCGAAAACTTACCTATCCAAACTTCGTTTTCTGGTAATTTTAACGCTAATATAACGTTTAGCAGTTTTAGCAACATATAATATACCCGTCATATCTTTTAGGTTCTTATCTGTATTTTTACTTAGAGGAGGTATTGTACAAACCTTACATAACTACTATGTTACATATGTACATATGTATGTATGTACAGTACATACACATCGAAAAATATCTTATTAAAATCAATTGAAAACTACATTACTATAAAAAAGGATTTTCTAATAGGTTTTATATTGTACCAAATGGAAAAGTATTCAAATAAAAAGAAGGTAACTATTTAAGTTATGTTTTAAGTAGAAAATCTTTTACAGTATCATAAGAAAGACAAGAGAGTACACATATGGTTTCTATTGAATTTGTATTGAATTGAATTAAAATAACAACTTTTTGATTCGAAAAGAAAGGAAAGTTTTGTTTTTATGGGACTTCAACACTTGATATTGGAGCATTTTATATTTCCATACAAAGGGGAAAAAAAAATCTACTACAAAAAAGCAGTAGATAAGATTTAAGCATTTATAATATAGAGCTGTGTTCAGAAAAATAGCAGTTTTGCATAATTTGTATGAAAAAGACAAAAAATAGAGATTTCTCCTATTTGATATGAACGACTTAGCTAGAATCGATGAATGCAATTGTTTTTTAGTTGTTATTATCAATATTTAGTTTCGAAAAAGGTGCAAAACCTTATATAAAAAGAAAAGCTCAGCTGTATACTGAGAGTTATTGATTTCTTTTCACTAAACCAAGCCGAAACATTAATACGAAACTTTATAAAATGATTCGTTGCCATGCCACATACAATGCTTTTGAACAATTTTCCTATATGTAAGTAAAATCACAACACTTCAATAATTGGACACGAAATACATATACGAGTAGCTTCTTGAGCCAAATTTAAAAATGGATGTCACAAATAAGAAATCTTCCAACGGTCAGAAAAAATGCGTCAGGGGGTTTTAAATTTTGTATGTGAAACTGTATTTTTGTATGGGAGAAACTCTCCAAAATGGAAATTTGTATAAACTAATAATTTCACCAAACATTTTTCCAAATTATTTAATAATGTTCGTCCAAAGATATTCTTTTCAATTTCATATAAGAATTGTGAGAAAATGGCCATTTTAAAGTAATTTAAAATTGAAAAAAAAATATTGAAAATTTCTACATTAAACCAAAGCTTCCACTTAACTTAAC
Organism: Platyura marginata; assembly: GCA_026745375.1. Classification (NCBI taxonomy): domain Eukaryota; kingdom Metazoa; phylum Arthropoda; class Insecta; order Diptera; family Keroplatidae; genus Platyura; species Platyura marginata. The sequence continues at coordinate 22,518 of JANSTT010009057.1, read as the reverse complement.
TTTCATATACCAGTAGTGGAAGCAAAAGAAAGAAAATGAAATAAGGTAAAAACCAAATTAAAGATATTAAAATATGTAGTTTATTTCAGTGACGGACAAAGTTTTTCAATTTTGTTTTGAATTCATTTGCATTTAGAGTTTTTAAGTTGTGGTTGTAAGCTTTTTCCGTAGAGGTGTTTCGTTCAATTTTGTAAATTAACTAATTATTAAATTATATAAACTGCAACAATTATATAAATGTCCATAAAATATAAATAAATAAATTAATGTCTGAAAATATAAAAAATGAATTAAAATTAACTCTCCAAATGGAAAAACATAATTATTCGATTTATTAAGATAACTTCATTTTTCTCATGTTTTATAAATTCCTGCCAAAATAACCTTATCATTATTGTTACTCTGCCCGCTATGAAAATCAAAAGTATGCTTTTCATACAAAAAGTTCATGCTGGCTATAAATCTGTAATTTTTTCTTATTTACATATATTACGACTCTCACAAAACAATCCTATAAAATACTTTACCTGAAATCGGTTTCATTGTAGATGAGAAACGTGAGACGAATATAACTAGAATAGTTGTGAATGAAAATATTTAGTCGTGTACATATAAGGCGATTATCGTGGAGCAAATGAAACATCTTCTACGGGCGTCAAATGTAGGATTGGCTGTTACTGTTTAAACAAACTAAAGTAAAACAATAGTTTGGAATGACGAATGTCTTTTCGACATAGATATATATCGTGAAATATTTCCACCCGTATAATGTTAATCAAAGGGTATTGTAATTTTGATACAGAGTTTTTTACGCCCGCAGCAAAACAAATTTGTTTAACACCCTCTTCTTTCTCGTGAAATTATAAATCGAAATATGCATATTCGTGATATAAATTCCCGCTAAATGACTGAATATAGAGAGAAAAGAGCTGAAATGAGTATAGTTTTTAAAGTTATTAAGAGTAAGATCTCGTATTGTTTATAGAGCAAATCTAACAAGATTAGGGGGAAATGGGTGTAATGTTGCTATAAAACATTCATTTATTCGAAAAATATTCGAAATAGAAAACAAAAATTATAGTGAATAAAAAAATGAAGATTATTTCATTAACAGACCAATAATTCTGCGCCCTACCGTTATGGCGCTACAATTAATTCTATATCATTACTGTGGTTTTAAAGTTATTTGTGTGAAATTTACTTAAATTGTATTTGTTAGGTAAGGACAAAATCGTAGATAATAAATATAAGTACCTATACGGGTATATTAGTTATAATCGGTGTAGCTAATTATTTCCCTTCCCTTGGTATATTAAAAATATTTCATTTAAAATTTATAGAAAACGATTAAGAGAAAAAAATGCGTTTTATTGAACATTTTTTATTTTGCTCAGTGTATACCATCTCTCTATCTACATATAGTTCTTCTATGCGCTCCGTCTGTACAAATTCAACATCCGTCTGACATATTCTTTTCCTAGCACGTACACAAGGAGTTGAAAATGTACATAGAAGTTTGGCATTCCTGTACAAGCCATCATTAGTGGAAGAGTCGAGTAAATTACATAGCATTTTAATGGTTTGGGAGTTGGAGACATGTTAAAAAAAGGGAAACATGAAATATATGTAGAACATAAGCCTAGCTTGGTTTTCGTTTTTGGTTATGTGTACGTATACAGTACACACACCAGAATAGTAGGTAGTATGTATATATGTATGCTATATAGCCAGTAATTTGTCTTTGGAAAAAGACGCGTATATGTATGTATATAGTTTTTGGGCACAGAGCTATCTACTTCATATGATAAGTCAAACCAATTTTCGGCAAAGCTAAAATGTGAGTTATAGATAGAAGGAAAAAAGGGGAAATTCTCTCGAACGCACAGTAAATTTCATGGAAATATTCAAACATGGAAAAGGTTTTATCATGTTACTGTTATATGTGTTTCTGTTGTTTTTGTTCATTTATACTTACATGCTGTGACGAAAGATTAATGAGGCATGTCTCTAGAGAGGAGTATGTTAGGTATCTAATGGATTTTTTAATGACTTTTGTATAGTGACTTGTGTTGTGCATATAACATATGTGCATGTTAAAACCAAACAACAAAGAGATACTTAAGCCGTCACCGTATCTATAGTGTTTTTCTCTCCAAAATATAAGAATAAAGATATTTTTTGTCGTTTCTGTTGTCATTTAAATAATGGTGTTGTAGGTATTTAACGTTTAATATCACTAAGGAAAAAGATGTATTATAAACAAGACTTTATATTAAAAAAATGCATATAAACCAAAATTTAACTCTACGAAAAACCACATTAAACGGAGCGAAGGCGTTAAAGTGGTTTGATGAAAGCGGTAGTCATATAAAAACAACCATCTAAAAGGAGGAAGGAGGCGGGTGTTGTTATAAAGTTATTTTTCCAGCTTTTAGGGTTGGGAAATGTAAACCGATTTTTCATTTTAGGTTTTTACCATTATTTCACATTTATAACTTGAGAAAGTTGAGAGCTTATATGACTGGGAAATTGCCCCCAAGCATTTAGAAAAGAGAAAACTATCTACATTTGAAATAATGTTTGCTCGCTTCACTCACGATATGTTTACATTTAAGCAATTTCCTCCACAATTAGTTTAGTTTATTTTAAAACAATTAAGAATTACATTCTTATTAAATATGTATTATAAGTATGTACAATAATTTATCAACATCATTCATCAAGATAACTAACTATAAAATAATTAAATGGAAATAAATCAACCGACTAAACCAATCCAGCACAAATCACACCAGTATTACTGCCCGATGCACGATATATGAGAGCAATTAGAGAGCAATAAGAAATACTTACATAATATGTATACCTCTACCACATGCATATATGTAGCTTATACCGACCAAATGGCTCAGTGGATTGAGTGGTTGCCTTTGGAGCGGGAGGTTCCGGGTTCAAGTCCGACTGGGGTAAAACATAAAATGTTTTTCTCTGGTATGCTGATTTGAATATGAGGCAGGGGTGGTTGGATTGCACTTAAAAACAGTCTGATAATGGCATTTTATCAAAAAAATATCATTGCTATTATTATTATAAAAGTGAAATTTTAAACAAATTAAAATTTGATGAAATCATAAATAATTCTTATATGTAGAAAAGTTGTGATGTAACTTCTTAATTTTTGTTGGAAATAAATATATTTTTTCACATACGAATTTAAATAAAAATGTTGTGCTTTGGGGGTGTTTGGGCCCCCTTAGTCATAGGGCCTAGCGGAATTGTGCCAAAATTTCTTCGATAATTCGTTATTGATGTACACACATACACATTCATAACTACATACATGTTATAAATTAAAGTATATTTAAAATTATTGGTTATAACAAGTACAACGTTAATTAATAATTTAAAGTTTTCAGCTAAAAAACATTGAACATTTTTATTGTTTTGACTTTTGAGCTAAAATGGTTTGTTACTTAAGAAAATGACTAAAATATTGTAAAAAATTTAACATGAAACCAGCTTAAAATTTAAATGTTAAAAAATTGTTTGTCCTTTGAGGTATTTTTATAATGCGGTTTCCATATAACATATAACGCGGTACGAATTGATGTGATTTTTTTCAAATATTTATGATCCGGAGAGAATATTAACACAATTATTCGTAAAAAAACAAAATACAATTTGTCTGAATTAAACATCCATTGAACAATTGTGTTAACATTTGCACGAATTCGGGCGAAAAATCCCATCAAATTGGAATAGTTCGCAGTTGTAATGAAAACGCACGAAAACCCACAAATTTTATCATCGCATATGTACAGTGGAGGATGTTTAATGGATTTCAGTGTTTCGGATACGAATCGTTCGTATGTAAACGTAACATTTCTGACGAACGCCATTCGGACGAAAACGCGTGCAATGAACGACCGAACTTAGTAATTCAATTTACTCAATATTTATTTATTTTACTATTTATTTATGAATGAATTTCATGAAAAATCATAACTATGAAAAATGTTTTTAATAGTCTTAATCTCATTTATATTTGTTTGGAAATGTTTACTGAGTTGACAGCTGTATCCTGCTGGTTTCATATTATGTCCAAAGTAGGACCGCTCTATAAGGTACATAGTAATATGTAGGTACCAACTTTGAAAACAAAAATATATATAAAAAAAACAATAATGAAACAAATTCTATACATGAGCATTACTTATTTAAGTTGGAAAAAGTTTAATTAAAACTTTTCTTCGGATAAATTGTACAATATCTTTTAAGAAAAAGTCTGATTTTTGATGGAAAATTGTAAATATCATACATCTACAGTCTACACTACACATACATACGTATGAATGTATGAATGTATGTATAAGTTTTCGATTTCAAGAATGTAAGTATGTATATTTTAAACATTTAAATATAAACTAAACATACTTCTTGGCATGATGTTGATGTTGAGATGCATTTTAGAAATAGCAAATACAAATATTTATGTGCCTTTTGTTTGTATTTACACTTCACTTAACTCAAGAGTTCAGTTGAATAAATAAAAGATCGATGGAAAATATGTTCTTCCGTTATCCATTTTTGCTTCATTCGCACAGTCGAAATGGGGAAACAAAAATCAAAACAATTGAGACATTCAGTCATTTACACAGCTTTTTCAACAGAGCCAAACTAAAGATACCTCATACATACATACAAAAACACGTTGGAAAAACAATGGCAAAGTAAAAGTCCCAAAAGGTCGATTTGGAACTATAAACAAACCCATTGCTTGCACGTTCAAACAATAATAAAAAAAAGTTATTTTAAGTAGCTTCTTGGTTTTTATCGGATGCCAAACTAGCTTTATTCTAACATTTAAGGGCAAAAGGAGGCTTTTAAAAATAAATATTTGCGGCTACGTGAGCTCGTTACCAACTACAATTTTAAATTGGAAATGCATTCGGTAACATCATATTTTTTTTTATTGTTCTTTGTTCAATGTTTCAAGATGGTACAGTTCATGAAATAGTCTGTATTGTGTCACGTTCTGCCTAAGTTGGTGCCAACTACATGATCGAAGATGTTGATTGATTTAATTATTTTTATTGTTGAATGATAAAAAAAATAAATTGATAGAATAAATGATCTATATGTATATGTGTTTAAGAAGAACATCTCATATCACCTGTAAATTACACATTTGTAAACCTGTATCATGTTTTCATGGGCTTCGTTGAGAGTTGGTCGAATTAATTCTATGTCTCATATAACGCGGCATTTTTGTGGAACCTAACCTTCGCATTATACTCTATGTACAAAAAAAGCTGCTATGAAAATACAATACAATACTGAAATACGCGATTAAGCAATCCACTGGATAGTAACTACATATATATTTTGTTCTATACTATATCTGGTTGAAGGAGTTAAGCATTTTGGCTTTTAGCGATTCAATGACAGCTAGATGTAGGATTCAATATTATCACCACTGCGCAGTAATGAGTATCGCCCTTAAGGTGTAAAATCCTATAACACCTGCAAATGCAAATAAAATTCGCGGCCTTTTGTATTTTTAAATAAAATTCTTAAACGAAAATATAAAAATTGTTTGAGCCTGTAATGTTCTTTTGCAAATTTAAAAGATGAGACTATGTTGGGTGTAGGTTGTATATATTTAAACAAATCATTTTAAGAAAAACCGGAAGGCTTACGAAACAAAAATTCAACGTCATTATAACTATGTAGCAGTAGAAAGGTATTTAATTACAATTCTCTGCTATATCTTAACAAAATTCTTTGTTTAAATATTCTATCTACATATATAGAGACTGAAAAAAAAAAATAAAAGGCATAGAATGAGATGGCGGATTATCACAGCGCGATAGGAGCTTTGTTATAAATGCAGGTGAATGGCTATTCAAAATTTCTCTAACAATAAATTAAAAAAAATAAAAATGAAATAATTTTTGTATCAAAGGCTTCTAGCATCGCAACATTTAATTAATGAACTGTAATTGAGTGAAGAAGTGCTAAAAACTTTTTTAATGAATTCTATTTTGAATTTAATTTTAATAAAACTTTATAGAAATTTTTTGTACTTTTTTCTTTTGTCGACAATAAAATTTTGTAAAATACCTTTTGCCATGTTAAAATAGGTACAAATGCAAAACCATAAAAACGATGTAATAGTAATTTAAAAAAAAAAAAAAATAAATAAAGAAAAAAATACGAAAAAAATAACACCAGAAAAGTTCTTTGTTGAGGAACAAGAGATATAATTTTGTTGAAAAGACAATTTTTTTTCTTTTTTTTTTTTTTTTGAAAACAAACTTTATGTGTTCTTATCTTTTCCATTAATCCCAAGTTGAAATAAAAAGTTTCTACAAACAGAACAGAAGCACAACGAGAACAAAATATATATACAAAAAGTATTATGTTTGAATGGATATATAAATGTGTCGACTTTGAAATTAATACAAATTAAATAAGAAAAACAATAATCTATTTATTGGAAACATTATGTTGACATCTTTAACCGCAAATGTTATTATAAATTTCAATCTTTTTGTTAGTTATGAAAAATGCGAAATGAAATTATTTACTAATTGAAATCAAATACAAATTGCACTCTAAAAGTTACCGGTAGTATAGATATGTCGGATATTGTAATTGTGTAAGTATATTATCAAAATTTCGCGTTCATTTCCTCTCTTTCACACATCTTTCGCATACAAAATGTTTGTTTAAAAAGCTTTCACTTGGTTTAAATGAAACAATTTCACAAAGTGCACACAAGGGAAAATTATCTCCGGTAAAGTAATACAAACAAAAAATACGGCGAAGGATTTTTTCGGGTGGAAGCAGTGTAATCGCTAGGGAACCTTTTTTATAGACTTTGGAATGGATATGCTCACCTATTTATTATTGATTATATTTGTTGTTTTAAAGTTGAATAGTTTTAAAAGAAATATGCAAAAGTTTGACAACTTAAGCCTACTTTTTAACACTTTAAATTTGATGGAGTTTCTGTGGCTTCTGTATATTATTGACTTTTGGAGGCAATGTTAAAATAAAAATTAAAAAACTATCTGTTATTTTTATCCCAGCCTTATCCTCATCTTTCCCTCATTTCTTTCCTGGTCGAATTCTTCTGCAGACTCTAATTTCCTTCTGGTTACAATTTGTTAAGTGGTGCAAATACATAGTATACCCATGGTATTTAGTGGTACACTATTATGGTATGGGAGGTACTCTATTTGGCAATCGGCACTTTATGGTACATGTCAGTACAGTGACAGTGGATGCTTGTTTTAATGGAACAGTATAGAAACTTTGTTATTGTGTGGAGTAGTGCTGCTAATTATAATCAATTAATGATAAATTTTTTTTATTTTGCAGGGTGTTCTATAAATCTAAACAACTATCCTTTATTCGTATTATATCTTTGTTGGGAAAAATGAACTTTATAGAAATTAATAAATAATACTTTATATACATAAGTATATAACATATATATAGCTATATTATATACATATATAAATATTATATGATCGGGTTTATACTAGTACCATTTGAGTTATCAAAAGTCTATGCATATCCCAAACATAACATTCATATCCCCAATAATGTTCATTTTGAAGACATTTTGTTTAGTTATATATACTTCGGTTAGGTCCATTGATAATTTAAATTCGATGACACATAAAGTATTAATAAGTAGTCCAATAACTAATTTATAAATCATCGTGTGTCATTAATCAAAATTACGTTTTATTATATTGTATAAAGCTTTATTATGTCTGGGTACTTCTTTCGCAAAACTTTGTCGGTCTGAAATTCGAACAGAGGGGAGAAAATAAAATTTAACACACAATTTTAAGGTGAAATTAAAGCGTTTAATTTGTAGCAATGACAACAGCTGAATGATGAGATGATACCAAGTGGATTATTATTTCCTAAAGAAAATTATACTTTTAGTCACAAAAAAAAAATTGATGTTCCGTCATAAAAAAGGGGGGTTGGTCATATATATGTATATGGTAGGTAATATCAAAAAGAATGAGTCATCTTTTTAATATCATCAAATCGAGACCATTTTGTGATTGTCATGTTAATTTCGTTTTTTATCATTTCAAGTTTTTTAAATAAAGGATGAATTTACGATTTTCAACCACCAGCAAGCTAATTTTATTTTGTGTATTTATTTAACAATAAAAAGAGGGAAATTTCTTTTTTTTTTTGTATTTCATTTTATGAAAAAACTGCGGAAGTATAATTTGAGGTAACAAAATGAATACGAAAAATAAAAATGAATTTAATCTCATCAATCAAGTGATTATATTATTTGCATTATATTAATTTATCATTTCAAATATTTTAATATTTTAAATGGGCATTGAAATGGACTATAAACAAAAACAATTACAAAATTCGATTGACTCTGATTAATATTTTCCGTAAAGAAAAAAAATTGTGTGAAAAGGGGGAGTTCAAATTTCAAATTGTCAAATCAACAAAAATACAATACTACAAAGGGAAATTTAATTAAAGTTCGGTATATATTTCAGCATGGGATAGAAAGTACCTATGAAATGAACCATGAATTGTTTACATGTGAATAGTTTGGGTTGGGTGTGGTATTCTAAAAAAAAGCAATCAAATATGTAAGAAAAAAGAAGCCATTATTTTTTATACAATAATTTTTTAAGTATCCTTACTTATATCAAGGGATATAAAAAAAAATGTGTTCAAAATTACGTCTTTTTCAAATGCTTGTGGGAGGTAATTATTTACCCCAAAAACCCTCAAATGACGCTTCCGTACGGTATCACATTCAACGTCAAAACCCAAAATATGAGAAACCATACATTTTTCTCATTCCTTTACATATACATGTTTTTTATATAATTTCTTCTTCCTTCATCCTTGCACAATTAACCTGATTGTCGTTAACAACTGCACGACCAAATAAAAAATGAGAGAAATTTTATTTGATGATGATGTAGGGGTGACCCACCTACTTCCAAATCAATCAATCTTCCTTACTGGTGTTATGTATATAAATTTTTATTTATCTACCTATAATAAGATTTCTGAAGTGGTGGAAATTATGAAAAAATGTTCTTAATTTAGTAGAAAACATCTTAATTATTTGTTAATAATGATAACAATTATCAAACAAAAAAAATTGAGAGAAACCAGTAAGGAAGAAATAATTGGCTGAGGTACTTATTTCAGTAGCAAAAAGTTAAAGTAAGTAGTTTAAGTCTACTTAAGCAAAAAATGGTATTTTCTGGATATAAAAACTATTATGAAAAATATTTTTTCCGCATGTTTTGAGAAGACGGTCGTGCATTTTTTTTTCTACGGTGAATTTTAAGGGACGTTACAAACTCTGTACCAAAATTATAATAGGTACTGTTTAATGCTACGCTCGTACAGGTATAATAAGCTTATCGTTTTTTTTTTAACTTTTACTTACCGTAGATAAGGAACGAACTAAGTTTATTACCTCAAATTTGCTACATTGTGCTACATATACTTCTTCTAGTACTAGTCAGCCATAATGAGAAGAGAAGTAAAATTAATAATATGAAAATGTGAATTACATGTGTATGTAATTGTAAAAATAAAACTTTTTAGCTATATTTTGTCAGTTACGTATTTATATTGTAATAGTAATGTATACTCGTACGTATAATACAATAAACAATATAAATTTATTCTTGTGAATCGCAACATTATTTCAACCCCTTGAAATATATAATATGTAAGAGGGTGTATAGAGTTTAATATGGTTTAATGTTATGTCTGTAATATTTTTAAAATATATAAGAAACCCTCCATATACATTTCTATATAAACTTAATATGTAATGTATATTTTAGATGCTCTGATATTTATCCTTCATCTAACCAATGAATCATCAGATTAAAGTATTTATTTATACTGTCAATGATAAATCACCAAATTCAAGTTTGTTTTACCTTTTTGAACTCAATTAATTATTTTGTTAAAAAATTTTAATCCCACATCATTAATTTCGATACAAATGAGGACGCAATACGGACGCTTCTGCTTCCCATATTATGCTCACTCATACTTTTCCATATACAAATAAAAGGCGCTTGCGTTCTCGTTCATATTAAATATCTTCTTCTCTTTTTTGAAAGATTTTAACAGGGATGTACAGTACACCCTCACATTTTTTAGCAAAATGTTAGTGTAAATATTTTTTTTATTCGGTCGTAATCGCCCATTGCATCAGAACAGAGTAATACTTTTTGAATGCATTTGTTTTGTAAATGTTAGAAAGACACTTTGTAATATTGGCTTTAATAAGATACAAGGTCGTGAAATTGAAGTAACTATAAGACACCCAAAAAATTAAAAGAAGAAGTACTGAAGAATTTTTTTCTGAGGCAATTACTTAAAAATGTTTAGTTTAATGTTTGACTAAAAAAATAGCAATTAAAGTGTTTAATTTTCCAACGAACCCTATTATGATGCACGTAATTATATTATTAGAAAAAATATGCCCCATGACAAGTCGACCCAGCTACTCATTAGTATAAAATAGATACATTTTCTAATTTTCTTTAGATTATTTCCTCAAGTAATGTTTCTGTATTCTCCCCCTTCGTCATCCCCGAAACTCTAACCTACCGTATACGTAATAACTACGCCTCTGCACTGAACGAAAGAGCTTTTAAATGGCCCATCCATATAAGATGAATTAATACCACAGAGGCATATAGGGAAAATGTTATTTTCATAAATAGAAAACCGCAGCTGTTAAAACTTTTTCGTCAAAAAAAAAAAATATGAAAAGAACAGAAACATATGTTAGTAGAAAAAAAAGACTAGAAATACAAACCATAGTAGATACATATATAGTAGATACATAGATAGATGTGTGTATAGTAAACAAATAAATAGACAAAAAAGCAACTTTGTTTTTTTAGAACAAGAATATTTTTTAAACAACATTGATAAAATCATAAATATACAATTTCATCGAGTATTAACTACCTACTTAAAGTACTCGTCGGAGTGTACTTTTATTTCTGTATTTATGTAAAAGTGCGGTTGAATTATGTTTACAATAAAGTATCGCTTTATCAAATAAATAAATAATAAATAAATAATTCATGGTGAATCAGCTAAGATAAAATATATGAAGTGGGAAAAAAAACCTTTTATACAATGTATACATATGTACATACATTACCTATACATAATATACAATATCCATACATATATACTTACATAGGTACTACATAAATGTTTCTTTGGTTGATTCAAAATGAACTACATGTCAGATATAGGTCTTCAATCAATCTTCATGTTAGAGGCGTTTTTAACAAAAAAAAAATCTCTAAAAGAGATAAATTATTTTGTGCTAAGCCTTTTAAATCTAAGATGAAAGTGTGATTATAGAAATGACACTATGTTTACACATATTTTTAATTTTTGGTGTATGTTATGTTTAAAATAGACATTATGGATAGCGATGTAAAACCGCTACTAAATTAGCCAGAAAATCTCAGGTATTTAGAATATCATAAAGATATTTTTTACCATTTGTTTAGCATTAGCACATCCATAATTATTATAATGTCATGGCATAATATTTTTTGTAATAGATCATTTGTAGCTAATGTGTATTGTTAAATACTTAATTTCATTCGCAATAGAGAGTTCAAAAATGAAACACCTAATTTGTTTTATTTAAACGATCGAACACCTCGGTTGACCGTCAGAAATTTGAGTCAGAATTTCTAGGTGGTGAGTTTTATGCTTAAAATAATATTTTATAGTTACAAGGCTTGCCTAAAAAAATATGTCGTCAGAGTTATATTTAAACAGTTTCTAAATAGTTGTTGTAACCTTAAAGAGCTGGTCAACCTATTCGTAGGCGCTGGTATAAATGTTTACCATCAAATAATATTAAAAAGATTGCTAAGATTTTGCAGCAGAAATAATTTAACCGCGAAAGGATTAACTGGATCAGGTGTTTATTTTTTATTTTCTGAAAAAGAAAAAATACCTCGTGTCACATCACAATTCGTCAAAATCAAGTACTTGTTGAAAAATAAAGGATATCAAGTTTTCAGAGTACTTGGTTGAAAAGTAACAGGTATAAACGAATCTTAAAAGTATCCGTTCTGCACATTGCTATATTCCGTACAATGTACAAAATGTTCTTTTGCAAATAAAATGTTTGAGGCTATTTTAACTAATCACGCTTCGCCACTTCAATCTACATAAATTATGCGAGGAATTTTTCTTGGGTATATTTAGTACCAAGCGCATCAAGGCGAGCTGTAATTATAATGAAGTAGTATGATATATGTACGTAATAATTGAAATGAACAAAAATATAGTTAGACAAATAAAGCAAATCTAATTGTCCATTTGCAAATATAGAAAAGACAAGATAATAAGTAGAAAGATCTTAGAAGAAATTTATGTACTGCACAGTACATAGTATTTCAAATATTATGTGCCTTTCTACAGTTAATTATGTTATGCCAGGGGCAGAGTTCGCAAAGTTTATGAGTTTATGGAGAAGAATTGTTTAAAAATTATATTCTATCCTATAAAGGTAGATGTGAATAAATATTTAATATAAATTGAGGATTAAATTGCTTTAAGTATAATCCATAAAACTACTTAAAATTGTTAAATATTTTATTCTACTTTGCTAACAAATTATTACGAATGAAGAACGAAAACTGTTCCTTGACGAAAATGTATTATGCGAAAATTAATCAGCCTTTAAAGCATGAGTAATCTCTGCGGGGTAGTTACATTTTGTACGGTTGAATGTAGAATTGTAGATGTAGCATGTAGATCCACCAACTACCACTGCCTTATGCGTTTTGTTATTTTAAGTTAATCTATTTTGTAGTACATGACTCAAATTGGTAAACCTATTATTTGTTATTTATAGATTGCGGGGGTAGAAAAGGGCAAAATTTAAAGAATGAATAAACAAGCTGACGTTTATAAATTTGAAGTATGTATTTAATTTCCAGTATGGTTCCCATTCCGTTTTAAATAGAATGGGTTTGAAACGCAAATGAACAAAAACTTTTTAACCCTTTTTTTAGTCATTTTCATTACTCAATATCAACACTACGTTTCCGTTTGGTGTGCGGTTTTTCTGTTTCTTATTATTGATATTGACTTTGACATGGGTATAGAATGCTCTTTAGCTTAAAAAATTAATCATGCATATGATTTTTTTTTGTTTTATTTTATGTAAATAAATTCCTCTTGAAAGTTAATATGCGGGATAGCTGAAAGGTATATATGTATATGAATACATTCCAAATAAAAAGAATTTCTCTTTTTTTGTTGTAAGTTGCGCGCTGTTTTTTTTTTGCATTTGATACAAACGATTTTAATCAAAGCTCAAAATGTTAATTTACGACGTATTGTTTTATCTTGTGAAAAAAAGAAAAGAGGGAATTTAATGAAAAATATATAGAAATACCACTATGTGACATAATCATGCAGTGGGAAGAAATTTTTAGTTTCGGATAATTGGAGATTTTGTGCCAACATATGCATTGTTACATGTTGTTTGTACGTTTCAACTAAATACATATACTTAACGTTCAAAATATTTCGCATTTACTCATTTGTAAAATATCCGTATAACATGCATCATTCATATCTACTTATTATCTGAGAGCAAAGACGAAATTGAAAAATAAGTGCAATATTCTATTCCTGGGATTGTGGTCGGTTAATTGTGGTTGCCAGCTCGATTTAATCCTACCTTACTTACAGCAAATACATGTATTTTGCCTATCCCCAGACCTTATCTCACTTTAGCTTGTCTTACTTTCTTATCTCACTTTTAACAGGACGGCCATTTTATCAATGAGCTGAAATTTAGTGCATGCTATCAAAATCTTTATTTATAGGAAAATTATGGTACATGCTGCTTATGAAATGTTAGGTACAGGTATTCTGGAAAAACAAATTTTAATATAGGTTCAATAGAAAAATATGAGGGCGGTGTGAAGTGAAAAAAGTGCTTTAAAATCAAAACGGCAATGTTTATTGACAAATATTTTATAGAAAGATGGTATAGAGCAAACAGTGCTTTTCTAGACATTTATAGACCATTTAATTCTAAATAATTTAGAACTATTTATTTAGAACTATAATTTAGAAATTTTTGATTTTGGTAGGAAATAAAGAAATTGATTTAACAACGAAAAAAAGCTTTTTTTAATTTTCTCTACATTTTCTTAGACGTGTTAATCTATCGCTATCGCCATAAAGCATTTAATTCTGACATTTAACTGTAATGTAAAGAGATCAAATTCTATCGATACCATATCATTAGAGTAAAAGAAGATTACCACATTTTATACATTTTTTTAACATAACAAGACAATGCTATTTCAGCAACATTATTTATTTTATATTTATATGTATGTTGGTATATCAGTTCATACATATCTACCTAATCTGTAATCACTAAACTTAAATTTGCTGAAACGAAAAATCGATACTTTGATGACGGCTTTTATACCTCTACTTTTATATGACTAACAGATTAACTTCTTTTGATATAAATTTTCTTTATTCAACATGAAGTTACGAAAGTGTTGTTAGAGTCAATTGATGACAGAGAAAGTCTAATAAATCCATGTTAAGCTGAAATCATTGTATTTGAACAATCACTTAATCTCAATCAATCAGAAAATATATATAAAATTCGACAAAAAAGAAATTTAGTGGCGTTACAATGTACGAGTAGCATCCTTACAACATTTTGGTTTTTATTTGAGGATATCGAATTCAATTTCGTTTATTACGTTATATATGAACAGCAACTAATCTTTTGTCGAACATATACATATATACTTATAATATATATATAAAAATATATATATATATAACTGTAATATATTAAATTATATAAATGTCAAAGATATGTCAATTGTAAGTAACACAAAAAATAAATAATATTGCGGTGTGATGTTAGAAGTCGACATTTCCGATAGAACAAAATACGATTGACAATGGCTTGTTTTTAATTTCTTAATATACAAACTTACAACAAGACTTCAACTTTTATTGATTCGATACATTTGTTATTTCAACGTAAAAATATTTATTTCCTAGTCAGAAAATTTTGGATAAATGTCTGAATTGATCTAGAATTCCAGCTCAAATATTGTAATTAGAAATAAAAGAAAAAGTCTGACAAATACTTTTAATATCTCGGAATACATTTTTTCTTATATGTTTGAACCTTATACAAAAATTTCATTTAAATTTTTACATTTCTAATTTTAAAAATAGGTAAAATTTTTTGCATTACTTCGCTTACAATTTTTACAATTAACCATCAGAAATTAAATTAAAATCAGTAAAGAAGGAATAATTACGTCAATTACAACAACACATATAGTACCCGTATGGCCGCATGAGTACTTCTTTTATTATCTAAGACTTCGTCCATGTCTATTTTATCAGTGCAATGCCATAACGGTAACACTTTTTGGTCTATTAATGAAATTAAATTTTTTTATTTTCTATCATTTTGATTATATTTATTTTTTCCATAATCCAAATATTTTTCGAGTAAATGATTAAAAATCGTATAAATTACACAAAATTGATTGTAATCTTCATTTTTGTATTCTATTGACATATTCATTTTGCTTCCACACTGTATAAAAAATATAAAATGGAAGCCTTTTGGTTTCATATTTTTTTTTCAAAATTTTTGTGTTTTCTCCACGTTTTGGACATTTTTGATCGTAAAACTGCAGTTTAGTGTGGAAGCCGCGTAGCTTTACTTAGCAGCCTTTTTTCTACATTCTAACTATCTTTCGGATAAATGAAAAAAATTGGTTCACACTGTATGTATAGCCTCCCCTATATTTTGTTCGATTTGGTTCAAAAACAATAGAGATCTTACTCGAGGACTACAAAATAATTTTATCAAAATTTCAGCTTTCTAGCTTCAGCCATTTAGCCGGAATGTTGATCAAGGACGGACGTGCGGACATACATATTTCACGAGAAAGACAATAGTGTTAAATATTGTTTTCTACAATGAGTATTAAGGAGCATTACAAAATCCGTATAAATATGTTGCTGTATCTGGAGGAAACTTGAACTCACTGTCGGTCGTCCGATTAATGGAATCATTGCCATTTGCCAACATGAAAGAAATAAACAATAGTAATTAATGGATGATTCAAAATTATTTTTTCTTCGAAATGAATAAAGTAGAATTAAAAAAAAAAATCGTAATTTAGTAATAATGTAGGTTAGACTCAAATTCAAGTTTCGTTGTATCTTCTACTATACAATTCTACATGCATTTAACATAAAAACGAATAAAAATCACTACTGTTCGTTTGTGACAAAATATTTCAATTTCGATGTAATGATTTTTTTTTTCCTTTTTCCCGTAAACGTCGGAATTTCTTGGCACATAAAATGAAATGTTTGAGATGACAGTTAAACAACTGCTGTTACAAGACATTGTTTGATGTTTTTGTTGCTGTCATATTTACTTATCGTTGTTTGTCTAGTCTAGACATCAGTTCTTGTCATGCTAACGAAGTTTTAAATTAATGTTTTACTGTTTGTTGAACACAATTTCTGAAATAATTATTAAAGGAATGTACGGTATAGTTTTGTACCATCCCTATAAACTGACTATTCCATTAGCAATTATGCATTGAAATATTGCCTTGATTCAACTATAATTTGATATAAATTTTATGTACATATGTATTTGTATATGATACATATAATTAGACATGATATTTTACCAACAGTGGTCTTAAAATAGTTAAGAAATTTATATTTTCATACAATTATGTGTACTTGTTACGACATTGCTATTCTATTGTTATTTTAGGGCCGCGTATTATACAGAGAAAGCTGCTCCCGGCAAAAGATAATCTTAATCGTTTACGTATGTGTGTGATAAATTCAATAAATCCCCTGTAAATCTGTAACGAATTTATAACGCTTAAGTTAGACAACTAAGCGTAAATGCTAAAAACCATTCTTTAGCAATATTTTATAACTTCTACTGGAGCATTTAATCTTAGCCAGCCAATAAATATATTACATATATTCGTATATGCCCTACTTTATATATTATATAGCAGCAGCCGGAGGGGGGAGGGTATTTATGTACTTCAATCTACTTTATTGTACATAAAAGATAAAAACGCTTTCATTTTATTTTACTAGTCTTCATGTTTTGCTATATGGGTAGTGAAACATTTATCGGTTTTTTTTATCTTATACACATACAGTATTATTTATGATGTAAGTATAGACGGTTTCTCTTATAGTATTGTTTTATAACAAGGCATCAGTGTTAGATTTATATAAGTTTAAAACTAAGGGTTTAGCCATTTTACTATAGATCCTTAAAAAATCCAATTCGATTTTAAATAAAACCGCCTTGAAAAAAATTCCACTTATTTTTTGTTGCGAACACAATTGAAGTGTTTTTCATTTATACAACAACTGACATTTACAATAAGTAAATGTAAATCGCAAGAATTTCCTGGTTGGTAGAATTTTTTTAACATGAAATTTAACATTGATTAGATAACAAGGTAAATGGGCGAATTCATCGAATTATTGTATATATGGAGATAATGGGACAATCGTAGATTTCATAATGAAGGAACAAAACACATAATTCCAATATCAAATGATGCTTATTTGTCTTCTTTTTCTATGAAATTATTGAATTGATAATGAATTGTAAATTTTTAACCTTACATCTATATTTTAAAATACGATTGTGACCTATTTTCCCTTCATAATTTCCCATCCACTATCTATTTCTGTACACACTTTAATGGGCCGACAAAACGGTATCCGATTGGGTGGAGTGGTAGAGATGGACAGTAGAGATTTTATAAACACACAGCAAGTGTGATTCCAGCCGCCAAAGCGGCAACTAAATTATAATCATAGACGAAAGGAAAAAGCTTGTAGTTCTACGTGGTTTCACATTCATAGCAAAAAAATTTGGAATCAGATAAGTAAATTACCCTTTTCCTCACTCCCCAATAAATTAATTAAAATTTTAAATAAATTAAAAGTAAAGTAGAAAATAAAATGTTTCTTTTTATTTAACTTATTGTCCTATTTAAGGGGTATTAAAACTAAATTTGTGGTTGAAGACTGCAATCCGCTCTATTTTTAAAATTATACATTCAAATAGGCCTTCATTTTAAGTGTAATGTTTGTTCTCGTGGACGAAAATTTTCGCCAGTTATGTAATTCCTTCCTTACCTTCATATTTGACGGGTAAAGAAAAAGTTGCAATACTAATAGCTGACGCTGCTAATCCATAATTAATTAGTTTATTCGTTAACAGATGACAGTAAGAAATCAAAGAAAATGGAAACGATTCATTCAATAAATTGTGCTAGAGCGTTATTACTGAAAAGTCTACAGAAGCGAATACGCATCATTACTTTGTGGTCTTAAGCACACACTCCCTTTTTTCCGCATTGTATATTTTCATTTAAAATGTTACCTAAAATCTAAACTTAAATGGGCATTTCCGATCCTATACCTTACTGCTGACCCATTTGCTGATTTCCTGAAACCTAAATCAAATAATTATGTCGAAAATTCATGCTTTTTGTACCTGTATAAACGTATACCTTCATATGTAATACCTTCAAAGGGTATTATAATTTTGGTACATTTATAGCATCCCTTAATGTTTCGGTTGTAGAAAAAATTGCACCATCGTTTTTATCGTTAAATTTTATAGGTCGATATAAATATGTCCGTTCGTCCGAAAATTTAAATCTATACTTACGATGAATGTTAAGGGAGTGTTATCAAATATACCTATGTGCATATCTACATATGTGCTCTAAATCTAAACATATGTATGTAAGTAAGGCATATGTACGTAGGTAAGGCATATATTTGTCAATCCAAATAAGTTCTTCTTTCGTATAATTCTATAAAATGTTAATCTTGCCAATAAAAAATGGTAATAAAATGTGATTCATAAAATATATTGACCGGGTCAACTACATTTATATGTCAATACCATCAATTCTATAAATAGAAAACATATTATTCTACTATACATTCAAAAACTATAAATTTTTGAGAAATAATTTATATAATTTCGATTTTCTTGTATTATACTGATTTACTATGCACAAATGAATCTTGTGTATTGACATAAAGCTTTTATTTTCAACAAACAATTTTCCATATTTTAAGTAGAGTGAAAAATTATATTTCAACAGCGAAAATTGATAAAATCCATAACTGGCATTGGCATAATTCAATTTTATAAAAGCCAAATATACAACAAGTTGGTATAACAATTTCGCTGAGACAATTTTATTGATTTATTACGATTTTCCTATATATAATATAACATAAAACTTGCAAGAAAAGAAACAAGAGCCATGCAAAATTTAGCTTTCTAATAGCACAATAAAAGTTAGAAAAGTTGCCTGCTATTCATGTATAACAATCATTTAAAAAGGTCTGGTTCTCAATAAAGGTTGATGAATTACCAAATTAAAAAAATAAAGTTTTGACGTTACCATTTTCTTTGGGTTTTTTTTTTCTAGGATTACGGATGGATTTTTTCTTTTTGTTTAAGATAAAGCAAATAAATTAAATGGTTATTAAAATCCCATGAGTTTTTCGGATCTAATAACGTCGTAATTCATAATTCTCTATATGACTGGTCAAAGGAAAAAAAAAGGAAATCCAAAAATTGGTAAGTAAGCATTCATTAATTTATTTCCAAAAGCGAAAAATTATTTATTATCTGAATCTGATGTTATAAATAATTACTTATTTATCTTAAG
>JANSTT010009046.1:0-25881 GCA_026745375.1 Platyura marginata | reverse complement strand
TCATTTCTAGGGTTTTTAATCATTTGTATTCAATTTACCCAATTATATTTATTGTACAGACAAAATAGCACGGACAATGTTGTAAATAATAAACAAGTACGCATACTGGTATATTATAATCGGCGTAGCCAATTTTTCCTTCTTTACTGGTTCATTCCAAGTATTATTTTCAGTAAATATTTTATTTTTTTGTTGTTGTACTTTTTATACCCAAAACGAAACGAATTCCTCAGAAATTCTAATAAAATGAAACCTGCCCTTTGAGTTTATTATGAAATGCACGTTGATGGTCTGATATAAGAATAAACAGCAAGAATTCTAATAAAGAAAAAACAACTGCTCTATAAAAACTATTTACCTAAATATTGAAATATTTTATCAAAACCGAGAAGCCAAAGAAATTAAAGACGATTAATTTAATAATAGCCATTCAATTGCAGTAAACAAATAATAAACGTTTCCAAAGCAATATCGTCAAAATAATCATAACAAATAATTATATTTCTACAGTTTCAATGAAAACCTATACACATATAACTTACAAATAATTTACATACAAACACCCACACATTTGGATCTCGTTATATTCTTTATTCACCTTCTACTATTAGAACTCCATTAGTTTTCCATATATTCTATCAAATAAATTCAATATTCTACTCAGATATGTACCCCGGCCTACATTTAAGATTTTGTAGAAAATATTTATATAAATAAACCATTCAAAATGCATATTTATGTTAAAGCTCTGGGTGGGTGTGATGAGAAGATGTCTTCTTGGCACTTAGCCCACATTTAACCGACAACTTGTACTGTATTGTGAACAATCGGAAATATGAATGTAAAACATATTTTGGTGGCGCCCGTCTGTTCCTCATATTAGTTTTAAATCCAGTTTGTCTTTCTATTCGTTCGATTCGCTCGCGATGCTTTTAAGTAATTGTTTGGCTAATGGTCCAGATATGAGCATAGATTTATGATTTATGAATTGATAGATAAAAAATGTATTATCGGTGGGCGTAATAATATAAAGTTAGACTTTAAAAAAAAAATAGAAAAAAAATATTATGTTACATCAGTCAGTCTCATATGAATCGAGTGGAAATATGATAAATTATTATTGTTCTTGTATTATTATTTCCAAAATTACGTTTTTAATAAAATTAAGAAAATATTTTTCTTTATGTAAATTTCTATAAGTTTGTAGAACACCGTTTTTTCCGAGAAGTTAACCATAGACAAGATATTTTGGAAAAATTACAAATTTTTACTAAATTTTAAAAAAAAAAATTGTTTACATGGATAGAAAAAGATAAAATTTAAAAACCATTTTTGAAATTCGAAAAAAAACGCAATTTTTCTATTTACTGTACATACATACACACATACACAAAGAAAAAGAGAGATTAATTGCCAGAAAAAAATTACGAAATGAATAGTAAGCATGCGCACTTTTATCCTATCCAACAAATGCTGTGTGAAAAAAAGCCACTTACACTGTAAAAAATTTGTATAACGATGAAAGTTTGGTTCAATTTACAAATGAATTTCTCATTGGGCTGTTTAATTGGGCGGACTGAACTCTAAAACATTGGTTTAAGAAAACCTAAGTAGATCATAAAATCTGTTAAAAATAATAAACGAAAAATAGGACTAAACAATGACGTCAGAGAGAGAGAGAGTGAATTTTTTAAACTGTACTTACATACATATATTGAAAATGGTGGATTTCATTATTAATAACAAAAAAATTATTTAATATTTTGGATAAAGTTATGATAAAAACATACTATAATAAATTTTCCCTTCACCATGTATATGTATTTAGATTTTCTTTATATATGCGGCAATAATATTATTCAGTTTTCCCTTCACGTTCATTCAGAAGTATTCGTTCAGAAGTATTACATAATAATATACTAATACAATAACACAATCAATCAAATACATTATAACTTTTCCGTGAGATAAACAATATAAATATACCTATTAGAAGTTTCACCAAGAGAAAATAATTTTCCTATTTTCATCAATTTTCAATCAGCACAATAATTACATCCCATTCGACATTGTTTGTTCATTCTTCCACAAACCAATTAACCCTCTTTATTGCCATTTTAATATAAATCATTCCGAATGCCATTTGTGAACAAAACTATACAATATATTGTACATTGACGGAATATTTTCCATTTTCCGTTAGTGGAAAATTATTGTTACATTTGGCCGTATTGCTCAGTATATACATATAGGTACTCGTGTTATACATATATGGATAGGGATACCTATATTTTCACAAGAGAAGTGGCTGCACTATACCACATATATACATATTGAAGTAGATAACCATTTTGCTTCTGCTATCATCATCATCATTATCATCATCATCATCATCATCATCATCATCATCTTCATCTCTGCCACTTCAATATTGTGAAAAGCTATAAATCGAAATATATGAAAAGCTTTGATAAATTTAATATTGCATCACTGCTGTAGCGACATTTTTAGAATTATAGTGCTGTAATACTTAAAATGCAGCAGTTCAATACGATCTCTTCACATCGATGGATTATATTACCATAAAAACTGGTCAGCAATTTATTTTCATTGATAACTGTTGTCTAAAGTAATGATGCGCCTTTATTATATGTAGCGCACGTATATTTCTCCATATAATGTAGATTGGAACTTTTTATAATTGACAGTAAAAGATTTTTTTTTATTTTTTTATTTATCTATTTATGTATCTACTATCTACATATTCCAAACTACATAAAGAAAAGTAGTTTTTTTGGACATTCCGTACATTCATTCATACAATTCGGGCCGACTTTAGATATTTTGGTATTTGGTGTTCCTACTACATTTTTTTTAAAAGGGGACCAATAAAACTATTATAATAAACAATAATATTTATTTTATATGGGAAACGCAGCGCCCCTGTCTGGTTAATAGTCCTTTAGAACTAAATACTTTATATATGTCAAAGTGGCAATAATTTGACAATTTATTAGCAAATGATTATCTATTTTGAGACCCCCTCAATGTGGCACCCAGGTAAAGTGCACCATTTGCATTATACAAGAATCATCCTCTGAATGCTTTATATATTCTGCAAAGCGTGTATGTCTAAAATATTTTTTTACTTTTTAATTGCCATTATTATTTTTAAATATGGATTTTTAGCTATGTACATAAATGAAGGATGCTCTGTGGTTAAAATTAGTAAAACAAAAAACTCATATTACCATAAATTAAAAGAATATATTCGGAATAAATCAATGGAAATTATAATTTATAATTTAGCCTACAGTCCCTCTCATGGAAACAAAAACGGCCATATGATTCGTCTCTAATTAAATATAGAATGGTATTAAACAAATTTTATGTGAATATTTTGCCAGTTTCCAACGTTTTAAAAATAAATGTTGAATTCATACATAGCAACGTAGTCATATGTAATGTGCACTTGAAATGTAATTGCCGCTCATATTAATGTTTTATTCCAATTTATCGTACCTACAATTACTCTCAATAAATCCTACAAAATATAAAATTGAATTTTTCAAAAATTCATATTTCAATAATATGCATTCTTCAAATATTCAATAGACACGACATTATACATTACATATAGTTATATATATATGTGTATGTATGTATACAAAAATCAACAAAAAGCTTCAATTCGTATTAAATCGCTCATACAACTGAAGCGAAACGAAACCATTCACAAATAATATCAATTCAGCAAAAAATAAAAATAATTTCATAAAAATACCGGCAAAATAAAGCGTTGTTGTCATCTTCTGCAGAAACGAAAATTCCCAGCTTTTGTACTTTAGTCATTTTTATATGTTTTTCGAATAAACGATTCTTATAAGGGGGGAGTGAAAAAAAAAGTTGGAAATTGAAATCTACACTTGGCATCTAGCTAATGTTGCGTAAAATTTTCATTTCACTGCGATGCTAAAGTGATTTTTGTCATTTTTGACCCAAACAATTCCAATATAATGTGGATTTGTATCTGGTTTAAAGTATTTCCATGGAAAGGATCAAAAAGGATTTTCAGAAGTTCTTTTGAAACCATCAACGGTGGATTATTTCATAAGAACTTCTTGACATTCTAGAATATTCTTATAAAAAAAAATGAAATCATTTTTTTGTTTGTTTGTTTTTTTTTCAATATTTTTATTTGACGCAATTTTTCTCCAGTAATGTAATGCAAATTCTACATTAAACCGTCCGCAATGGCAAACTAATTTTTTTGTTATTATTATTGAACGTTAGTAGAAATAACACTTAGTCCGTTAGAAGACTATGTAGTAAGTTAAGGCCGATTCTACACTCTCAAATATGAATTCTGTTATATAGTTTACGGGTCATTTACTTGATTCGACCTCTTGCGGCATTACATAAATCTCTAATACACATAATCCTTTTTTTTACGCGATTCCTTTTTATTCTACGGTTTCGTTTTTTTTTTGCGCGTTTTTTCACCTTTGCGCGGTTTTTTTCATTCTGCTAATTTTAAATTTGGATTATAGGTGAAATTTTTTTTTCGACAATTTATAGAACCAATTTTAACGTTTAGGTACATTAGTAATTTCAAGAAAAATCCGTAAGAACAAATGTTTTTTGTACCAATTATTGTTATTAGTTAAATTTATACCTACGCTACGATATCCTTTTTCCATATTCAATTGCTTACCAAATTTACAAAAGCTTTTATGGAGTCCATAAAGACCCAGCAATTTATGTTTATCTATTACTAATGATCATAATAGGTTTACATATAAAATGCAACAAAACTTCACAAAGTTTCACATACAAAAAGCTTAATAAAAAATCAAATAAAAATATAAACAAACCCATTGTTATGTAATGCCAAACACAATAACAAGCACCGATTATTCTGTTTCAACATCGTTGAAACTGATGCCAAATGGCCCATAAAATGCAAGGGGGCTCAAATGAAAATGGGGGAAATGAACTTTCCTCGTTCGTTAATGGCTTTATATAATATATAATTGCCAATGAATCTCACAAATCTTTCTGAACATCCATGTATGAGGCTTTTCTTTGTTGGCCGTTGGCTTTCCACTTAATACACATGTACAATGGATTTTCGTCAACTTTTTTCTTTTCCCTTTTTTTTATTCCTTCCTTTTTCTTTTCTTTTTTGAAAAGAAACTTTTCCAAGTGATTTTGCTGACGTTTCATAACGATTTCTATAAGGACGATAATATCCTTTAGCATATATCCGTCAAGCTTAAACATACACGCATACACAAATACATATGTATGTATATCCTTCTTATGTGTATACCACCCACTATTATGTTATGAAAAAAGTTTTTCCTTTCTGTAAATAGAACAAACTGACGTATCAAACTTCTGTATTCACATTAGCCTAATCCTGTTACAGTTTATTCAGTTATGAAACTAAAATACAATATTGTATAACCTAACCTCATGGCTCATGGCTCTCTCTAACCCCGACATTCATTCCAATTTATGTCTACATGTGTACTCCACTTCATACTACTATAGAATATTCTAGATGATTCTCATATATAGAGGACACAATGTAATTTTTGCTATCTGAGAAAACTTTATTATTATCTATCTCGATATATATGTCTATGTGTGTATGTAATATGTATGTGGGATATGTGTGAGATGTAATAAAGTTTTAAACGATTTTTAGTCTGCTATCCTAATATAAATGGAGTTTATAGAACTCCAGCCACATAATAAACTTGATCTGGTTTCGTATCGTAAGTACATATGTTATCTATTTGTATATATGCATATTATGTATAGAAAATATCTATAATAACGATAATGACACATTGACGAGCCAAAGCTTTCAAAACATTGCTACATATATTATTTAAGTGCCTCTCTACTTATGTACATTGTACATGTATATATATATATGTATATTGTATGTATAGAAATTCAACAGTGTCATCTAACCAAAAACACAACAAGAAAAGTCTCTCTGACACAAGAACAAATTGTTACTTAATAAATTTACGAGATTGTTAATAAATTAAGCGATTAAGTAGTGAAACCGGATTTATTTTACTGTGAGCACCAAGTTTACAGAGTATTCTTGAATTTTCGGGATAACCTCTTAAAGTTGGACAATGAACATGGCAAGTTATTCTAATTGAGTTATAAGAGTTATAAGGTGTGAGAAAATTCTTGCCAAAATAAATCAATTATTAATAAATACGACTTTCATAAATAGGCAAATTTGCAATGAGGAAAAAATCAATAGTTAGTTAGTATATGGGGTGAATGGATGTAAACCACCCGTTAGACCCGTTAGATCTAATGTGAATCCGTTTATATGTAGAGGATTTTTCTTTTTCTTCCAGGCACAAAGAGATACATTTTGTTTTATGCATATAATTAAGAAAAAAAATGAAAGGATATTATTAACCCTTCGATCAAGAGATATGATAAAGAAAAACCCTTATTACATATTCCATACAAGTCATAAAACAAAATTCAATGTGGCTTCTAATTCTAATTAAATACATCTTCAGCCAAAGTCAAAAGCTCTGTTTTCTATTTACTGCCACAGCCAATAAGCCTCTCGATTTTTTTTCTTCTTCTTAATATTTTCCTTGTGTTGAAAAGGCGCGGCTTCTTAAATTAAGTTTTTAATTATGTTTTCATTTACCCGCACAAAGATAACGAAAGAAATAAACAGCTTGGTCTATCCCGAGGCCTAAATATAAGAGGGTAGTGGTAGAAGCCATACGGGGTTATAAATAAAGTTAAACACAGGAATTTTTGATAAAGGTAACAAGAACATTCGATGTGAATTTTGTTTTTTTTTTTTTTTATTTTTTGTTCTTTCTTCTTTTTCACATCAGAACTTTCTCTTCTTTTAGGGGAAACAAATTTTTCCATATTTGTGAATGGCAGAGATAAAAGTTTATTTACAGTAAATCATCGTTTTTCTTTTACAATTTTTTTTTAGCACGAAAAAATAAAAAAAAATAAAGAATAGAAAAGAAAAAAAAAAGTTATGAATAACGTACCATCGGAACAATTTTCCTTTATGTTTAATTATCTTTAGTAGGCGCCACTGTAGGTATACTTACTATCCATAAAGAAAATGCTGCTTTCGTATTTGGATCACGATTCTGGATGGAAAATACGGATATTAATGTCTCGTGATAATTTTCCATGTTATAGTATAACATCTTAAGTAGATATAGACGAAGAAGAAGCATTTTATTTTTGTGTTGAAAATATGTATAAAAATTAAATTCATTATCTATGTATTGTATAATTGTATATAATGTATAATCTTGATGGTATTTGTATAACGATGTAATAGGTACATTTATATATATAAGTATATGTTTGTGTGCCATAACTAAGTTGCACGGGCGAGACATCTAATATTAATTAATTTTCAAGACCATGGAAATTCGTGAGGAAATAAAAGAAAATTGTCTGGAGGTAGGTGTTTTTGTTTTGTTTTCTTTTCAAATGTAATCCATTTCAAAACATGGAAATACCTTTGAGAGGAAATGAAAACAATTTACGTTTAATTATTTTATTTATAGGAATATGGACGGGAAGATAGCAAGGAAGAGAGGTACAGTTGACATGTTTTTAATTTTTATTTTTAATTAAGCTAATGCTGCATAATTTTTTTTTTTCTGTATAATATTAATATCCTAATGGTTTATATATATCTAATGTAGTATAATATTTGTGGGAGTGGTGCATACTTAATCATAAATGATATCTGAAAGCTTGATAACTGATGGAACCAAACTATTTCCTGGTAATATGTTAATGGTTGCGTTTCCGTGTGGATAACATTAATTTTATAACATATAAATATATAGAATTAAATTAAATGTACATATCCTAAATTGGGTTGACATTTAGATATTTTTTTTTTTTAAATTTATTTATTAAATATGATCAATAACCATATATAAAATGATCTTGATGATCATTGTTAATCAATGATCAATGCTCTTGTAACAGGTTACATACTGAATATGTTTCACTAGAAATTATTAAAAAAAAAATCAATTTTGTTCCTTCTACATTATTATAACTTTGCTCCACGTACATTATAATGAATAAAAATATGCAAATTAAATTATGCTTTATCTAAACTAAAACATACATTCCAATTTACCATATATTCACTAAAAATCAACGCCAATTTACCAGAACACTATAGGCACTATCTTAATACAAAGGAAATCTAAATAAAATTCTAGGCTACCTCTTCCTATACTTGCTCTGCTTGTTATATGTATGTATAATAAATCGAGATAATATTCTCATGTACATACAATCTAATGCTATTCTGTATCCGATATTTTGTTTGTAAAAGTTATTACTCTACTCTATATACTGCAACTGACAACATTTTATAGATATAACTCTATGTACTCTATGTATCGTATACCTTTGCAAATTACCAGCAACCAATCCGCTTCCTCGTTTATCAACCCTGTTGGTAAAACGTCCCTGGAACGATATGCATACATAAATTTTGTCAACGAGAACACCAAAAATTTATTATGCAAATTTTCACTCAACGCGTACCAGAACGCTTAATATTTCTGTCAACGTCGTGCTATAATGATGACTAAATAGGGATAGCTTTTATGTGGTTTATACATTACGACAAGTTGGAGTAGATAGGTATTATGTATAAAAGTTTCAAAGCAAATGGAGTAATTTTTGTTGAAGAAGCGGTAGCTGAAAATAAATGAGTCTCAATAAAATACATGTACGTCGATTATTATTACAGGAACGAGATGGTTTTGTTTGCCTAACATACATACATACACACATAATAGGTATGTATATGTGGTATTTTTACTATTTTAGTATAAATTACTGCAAAATAAAATTCATAAGTATATGTTCCATATAATGATTGATGATATTATGATAAAACAATTTAAGGCGATGTTGATTTTTTAAATCAAATTATTTACAATGTTTAACGATAATGGTCTTATGTCAGACTAGACATAATTATAAGAAAAGTATAGGTGTTCATATTTTATATCATTTCAAAGAAAACACGGTAAATTATAAATTTATTTGAGTTAACAAAAAAAAAACCCCGGGGGTTTGACGGTAATTGGTCTTTATAAACTAATAAATAAGTTTATAAATATCAATTACGTCAAACCCCTGGAGTCTCTCTTTGGTATTTGCTGGCAATGCTCATAATTTACTTTGACTGGCATCTCAAAAAAAAATTTCTTCATTTTTTCTTATTCAAAAAATTATAACTTGGAAAGCAACTCAAAATTTATTTATTTTATTTTTTTTTAAATTCAAACATAAATTCTACTTTCCATACACATATTCACGTATACGTTATATGATAAGCTGCAACACATTTCATGTATCAAAACCTATAATTCAAAACTTTTAATATCTTTTGTGAATTTATTTCCGACATGAGCAGCACCCCTTCATCTAATGTACATAAATTTCGAAAAAAAAGAACTGACGTCCAAATATTCATATCTACATAAATATGGTTTTTGTTGGTACTATATTATAACACCCAGCCTGGTTGAATCGAGCTCCCAAATAAAGTTTATCGTGCACCTACACGTTTTTTTTTGTCTCCCTATATTATAACCAGATAATATGATACAAATACAATTGTATGTATTTGAAAATAAAAAAGTGCAGCGATGCACATTTTTATTCAAATGACATATTCATAAATTTAATTAAAATAATTTTACATTCAGTTACAATGACCAATTATTTTCTGGAGTCACTGTGCCATAGTATTTTAATGAAATCTATTTGAGAAATGTAACGTTGTACGTACTATCAGGCATAGATTGGTACCTAGCAAATTTCATTATTAACTATGATGTTGGGTGAAGGATAAAATATAATTAAGGATGAATGCATACAAAACTATAATATAATATAATATTTTTGCACCTATGCTTTTTATGGTATTATGATTTATTTACTATTATTAATTGCATTAAGAAGACACAATGGTTTTTAAAATCATTTACAGGACAGAAATTCTTTTTCAGCAAAATTCAGGTGCGCAAAAAAAAGTTTACTTTTAAAAAGTTTAAGCTTTTTGGAGAACATACATTCATATAAAAAAACAAAATTTACGAAGAATTTAGTATGAAATATGCTTACGAAGAATTGTGTAGAATGCATACAGTTACAAGCCAAAACATTAAACAGCATGTAGTTAGAAGGTAGTCTATCACTGAACCTCAATCTCAAAAAGATTCTTTGTAAAATAAAGTAACAGATAAACAAACCAAAGGTAAATACTAAACATAACCAATAACAATTTACAAATAACAAAACAAAAATGTAATTTTGAATAAAGCAAAAATATAATTTTGAGTCCATTTTAGCATTTTATGAATTTTTAAATTAATTTAAATTTTTAAAATACAAAATTGTTTTTGATTGTAAAACATAATGAAAAAAATAAAATTCATATAACGAAATAACTCAAGAAACTGCAGAGATTTTATGGGTCACACAACTGGCGAACAGCATTGCGATATTATAACATTCAGTAGATACATATTTCGTTTATACGGTATACGTTTGTTGAGAAAACTCTGGAAAAACCATGAAAAAACTAGCCACCCCAAGACATAATTCCGTATAACTCAAGATTAATATTGCAAAATCTTTGGGTTTTATTAAAAAAGATTATAAAACTCGCAATTATTATGAATTCATGAAAAATGTTTATTATTCAACTTCCTCTGTTTATACACACACACACACATACACTTTCGACGTAAATAATTGTTCCGATTTATGTACATTTTAGGCTGGAACAGTAAGGGTTCCTGTTGTTACATTTTGATGTTCATATACATACTAAAATAGTAATTGTTTCTATCCAGTTAGGCGTGTATCATTTTATAAAAAAAAATAAATCCACATAACAAAGTTTTCGCTTAAAAACAAATCTTTTAAATCTAAATGGAAATATTCTTCCTTTACTATAATATGTTCATATATATGTAGTAGAATGTGGTGCACTTCTTTTCATCACTGTACGTCAAATTTCTATAAAGGATCTTCTCACGACGGTAAGTGGAATGAAATTATTTTTCCGTGTCGTCTCTTGTATCAAATAGGTGCCTTATTTATTTATTTATTTATTTCGTACAAGAAATTTAATCCATTGCCTGTATTCGCACACATATTATTATATGGGATTTTGTGGATAAGAATAAATAAAAAAAATGGTTGTATTGTGCTATGTGTAAATCTTTTGAAGTACTATTTTCTTATAAAAAGTATGAAAATGTTTTTAATCTATCTAAAATTAAAAATTTTAAAGTTGGCATTAAAATTTATAGTAAAATTCGATATAAATGGGCAGGGCATGGGTAGGTAGTTCCCCTGCATTAACATTATGTTTATCGTGAAAATTTAAAACCAAATCAATCTTAAGTTTGTCCATCAACTTTGTGTTCACTTTGTGTTAAAAATTAGTTATTATCGGTTAATATCGTGCGGAAAACACAAATCAGAACTGCCAGAACTGTTAAAAGCTAACAAATTTAATTTTGATATAAATTCTAAATTATATTCTACTATTTGTAGTAACACTACTTTATATGTAGTTAATAGTAAGCCATACTTCAGTAAATCTTGGTGTACATTTTATCGTACTCTAGAGTTTAATAAAATTTACTTCACATTCATATTTCTATACGCTTGCATGTTACGCATACATTTATAAATTTACACGAGTTCAAAGTTAATTACTAAAGTGTGGCTAAAGTCGGTATAAACAATGAACATATATACTCCTGCTACACATATGTATATGTATAATATAGGGGTGCTATAAGGCATATCATTTTTTTTTCTTTTATAGCAAGAAGCTTAAATCCTTTATACCATCAGATACTTAACAGAATTTGACAAGTAATTTCCGTATTAATTAAAGTTAATAATTTGTAGGGAAGCCGATTAATTAAAAAGTACCGATTTAAATTTTTTTTTTACATTTATTAGGAAATCTATCCAAAATGTGTCTAAGTCCATAAAATAATGATAAGGGATCTGAAAAAAAATCTTCATGCGACTAAAATAAGGACCAATTATGCCGATTTCGTGTGAAAAACTTCCTTATGCTTGGTTTTCTTCCGGCGAAATAAAAGTCTAACCGATAACATAGATATTTCTCAAAAAAACGGATCTGCAAAAAAGTCTAACTGAAAATCTGTTGAAACTACTAATTACTTGATGCGCATATCTGGATGTCTATCATAAATTCAAAATATACATTAATTACGTTTATTTTTACTGTTATTTACCATTACAATGCCTTTTAGAATTAAAAAAAAAAAAATAATAAAAAATCCAAAATTAAAATTTCAGGGACGATTTTTTAATTTTCAATTTTTTTACTTTTTATTTTTTAATTCTAAAAAATATTGTGATATGTAAATAGCCAAAAATAGAAAAAACTGACAGCACTGATTCTATAGCTCCGCTGTAATTAAGTTATCATTAATAATACGACATAGAATTCGTAGAAAAGCGATCGATCATATTCCGTGAGGCCATATAAATTAAATATATTTTCTCGATATTATTTCAATTTCCACCACACATGAAGCGTTAAATTCATAAGTGAAAAAGCAGCTGCTAAATTCAACCTGTTTATTAGGCATTTATCGTATCAATTATTCTAATTGAATGTTGCCATTGTTTTTTCTATTAATTATTAATTAATTACTATCTATTTATAGATATATAGTGGGTAATTGTAAATTTTAAAACATTTCTTCCTTATTTTTAATTAAAATTTTCATATTATACTTTCATTATAAATATGTACAATGTACATACATATGTACAATTTACCCCTATCTACTTACATACATATATACCATATACATACGTATCATATATGTAATGTTGTATATGGCCTAATTGAGTGTAGTAATAAGCTATTAATGCGTTTAATGTGTTTATTTCAAACGCTTGCCTATTACTAATCTAATTTAGCTTAATATAAATTCATCGCTTTTAGTTATAGAGGTGTTGTAAATTTATATCTATAAAGTATTATAGGGTAGTAGTAGTAGTATGTAGTATTATGTACATACATAGATATTATATACTCTTATCATAGAGTTTGTTATGCAAATTATATCTTTGCTTACTAAAATGCGGTAAGGGATGCGTGTTTCGATACAAATTACTATTATTACGCACCGCATACAGAGCAAAATAACAAAATGTTTTCAACCATTTTCATATCGATTTGTTGGTGAATGGTTGAATTGGTTGATGATTGCTGGATTACTGCAACAACATATCAGTAAATGGGGGAAAAGAAAAGTTGAACGTGGTATTTGTGATACAAAAAAAAAATAAAATAGGACAGGTGGGTAAAATTCGAAAAATTAGTAGACAGGTGACAGTGAAGTGAAGTTATTATTGTGTCGAGTAGTAATATCGTTATCGAGTAGGTACATATTCTTAATGTTAAAAGTGGTGGCAACTTCATATGCATATTTTTCTCATAAAAAACAAATTTTCTCAGACATAGATTTCGTTAAAATTTAAAATTTTCAATGACCAATGAGTTTTTTTTTCGAACAAGTCTAATCAAAAGACATCTAATTCTGAATTGCACAGATTTGTTTATGATAATTAAATTTTTTGTTGTTGTTGTTCTACAATCACTTCACTCTTACAAAACTAATTAAAACTTTGTCTAATGCATAATCGTAAGTCCTAAGTTAACACAAAAGAATATTTCACACGCCAACAATTTACATAATTTGTAATAGATGTCTTTGTTAACATATTTTTGTATTACGAAACACAGTTACATACTTATTATTTACCATTTATGCAAATTTGCTTGTCCAAATTTTAAAATAAATGAAATACCATGTAGCTAAAAAACTGTTTTTGTTGTTGTTTAAAAAAAAGTCCATTCTGACTACGACCAAATTCTACCATTCGTTGCGTAGATATAATAAACGTGATTTAAATCCCAAAATTGAACAACGAAAATTATCTTGCAATTAAGGTCTCTCTCTTCAAATCTATATATACATATATATATATATATATATGTATGTATATAGGAAACAAGAAAAAAAAATACCGCCAGCAAGGCCGACCATCATGATGGATATGTATTTAAAAATACAACAAAATACCATAGGAAAAGATTCCCACAATTTAACGTAAAAAAAAGCAAAAAAAAAAAAAAACGGAAATGAGAAATTGATGGAAAACACTGAAATTATGCTGCCCTTAGTATGGTTCTGTGCTGTTGACTAAATTTTTAAAAAACTTCGTAACATACATAGATCTTCTACCATTTCCCTAGAGCAATTTAGACAAAATGCTACTTAGTAGGTTATAATTAGATTCTCTTTTGATTGTACCATTATCATATCTCACACTGTCTTCATTTGCCATCAAGAGGCTCACCCATATTCCACCCCAGTAACTAAACTGACAAAAAAAAGCTTTTCTGATAAGAAATACGTTTTGTTATGCATATCATTTGTTGTCAAAGCTTTCTGGGTTATTAGAAGCTTGTTAGTGTTTTCATGTTATTACGATTACAGTAGAACCGTGCCCGTAATACATATTTGTGGGATTGTAGATTTTTGCTGAGTTTAAAAAAAAAATATGCCAATTAATACAGGCCTAGGTACTTAGTTGGTGTTATTGCATGTAATCGTTGGATGCGTGACAAAAATGTTGCATGCATATACTCGTATAATACTTAGAAGGTTAGTTAGGTGGTATTATAAAGGTTATGGGTACTGATAATTCGTAGGTATTTCTGTATTAAGTGGAAAAAAAGAATAAAATTATAATTTCTTCATCAAAATTGTTTAGCAGAGCTTGATATTTTACGGATTTTTTTTCATTTTTGTTATAATAGGGCACACAGATGCCCTTATTAAGGAGGTGCCGAGCAGACTTGTAAAGTAGTAGTAGAGTAGTAGTAAATTATAATTATTTCATTCGCGGGCGTCATTTCAGATTAAACTTGGTGGGGCGAGACATTTTTGAAAAACTTAATAAATAATTTTTAAAGTTTGTTTGCCAATTCAGCGTGTTTTTTAACTGGAAACTTTAAAAATTCAATTACCTTGGTCTCATTATATATGAGTAGTAGTCATTGACTACCTGCTATAAGAATACATTTTTTACCCGTGTGTTGTCTACCAATATTTTTTTTAAATTAAATAGTTTAGTTGTAAATCATGTTTGAATTTTCTTCTCTAACAATTTTTATATTTATATGTTGAAAACAAATAATCCTCCTCCTTCATTTAAAAATAAAACACCAGAAAACAGATTAAACAAAATTAAAATTAAAAAATATAAAACTTTGAAAGGAAGTAGGACAGTATAGGACAAATTGCTTCCAATAATATGTCCAATCTTACAGTCTTACATAAATGCTTAGCAATGTGTCATCTTTTAAAATGGACTTCACATCAATAATGTTTTACTGTAGTTACAACAAATAGTAATCCAATAATAAAACCCTGTAATGAAATTGTAGTTTTTTGGCGTTCATGCCATGCCACTCAACTAGTTAATGGTTGTTTGCGTTTGATTACGTTTATTGTAGTTCGTTCTGTGTCACAATTTTGACGAATGCGAGAATACAATGGTCGTGATTCGATTTAATTAAAGTTTTTTTTTCCCTCCCTTTTTACGTGGCTTTATTGCTCACTGATGGATTTGAGTGCTTTGTGAAATGTCACGTAATTACATGGAATGTGAATAAAATATGTTATTATGTGGTTCCGCCCGCAATGTTGCGGCAACATGAAAATTGAGATTCACCAAAGAACACACAGACCGATCCGTCTTCCAAGACATTTGGCTATTTTATACTAAACTTTATTTTATATTTATATTCATATATATACATATATGTATATATGTAGATATAGGTACAAACATATACATATATATATGAATATATTTTTCATCTTATTAATATTTATAGCACATCTAACGAAAAGCTCTAATTTTATGATTTTCATGCTTGAAGGCATCGTTAACGTATAGACCATACTAACATCAGAAAGTGGAAGACACTCTTACTATATACGTGACAGTCTAATTAAAAATTAAATTATGCACTTATTATACACTCAATCTACTATACGACACACCTTAATTAATACAACAAAAATTCTTAAGAGGGTATTTGATGTGCGTTTTATGTCATATTTTCAGTTATGATCTTGTATATATAAGACATAAGCGTTGGTTATGGCTAATACGTATAGCTTTAAGTTCTAATAAAGCTTTTCGAAGATCATAAAGTTTTCCGGTTATTGACTTACCGGGAATTGTCTTAATTAATAAGTGGAAACATGAACATAAATGCGGAATGGTGCCTCCATGAATTTGCATACATATGGAATTTTGCATAGCTTAAAATACAAGTAAATGCGAAACGAGAGTAAAGTATTTCTTTTTCCAAAGTCTTATGTAAAATAGATATCTATATATACATATACATACAGAATATGTAGGATTATTAATGTACGTGATGTTTCAACTAAAGTGTAGGTAAGCGTACCTCTTCTAAAGAGTTTTAATTTAATCTTTTCACCAAAATGACCGTCCAGAGTATCATTGGTGTTCTACTAACTTTAATTAAATTACATTATTTCGCTCACGTCAAACATTAAATTTTCTTATGCAGTTCTGACTCCTTTTTCGAATTATATAAAAGCTTTGTACGAAATAATCATTCACATACATATCAGCATAGACGAACAAGTGCTTTTGATATATGCATGTAAGTATGTAGATATGTATGTACATTAGGGTGGTTCAAAATGAATGTTTTGTTATAGAGGGTCTTGATATCTCCCCCCCCCCTATATTTTTTCTAAAACCGACTTTTTTGGTTTTTCAAAATTTTGATTGTTAATGGTACCTATGGAGACCTGAAGCTTCCCATGTAAATTGCATGGGGAAAAATCACTATTTGAGATTTTTTGAGTAATTTTTCAGGGATATGGGAAATCTTGCATTAAATTTATAGGACTTGTAGAGAACGCCATACCTGACGGTGATTAGACACCATAAACAGAGATGTTCGAATCCTAGGTATCACTAACTAGAGGAGAGCAGACCTTACGAGATGGAGGCAGTACATGAGAGATGCCCAATCCAATCGGGGAATGTCTGGCGGATAAGAAGAAGAAGAGAACTATCCAACGAAGGATTTGATATAAAACACATAAATGGCGTGAACAAATTTTTTGCAACCCAACCACAACTAATGTAATATATATAAAAAAAATAGAAAAATAGAAATGATAGATATTATTACTATGAACGTTAAAAAAAACTTCAAAAGGTGGTAGTGCCACTCATACTTAGTTATGCCTAATTATAACCTAATAAATGTTTCTTTTAGATTAATAATCGGGTACCCTTTAGAATTTTTTTTAATTAAGTAGAAAAATGTGATTAACGTGGAAAAATGTGATTAACGTGGAAAAATGTGGTTTCAAAGTAGCACGGAGTACAAAAATTCTACAAAGTATAAAAATTTTTAGAGTTTTATAAGTTTTTCGTTGTATCTACATTTTGAATAAATTGCTCTATTTGCTGTGTAAAACATAGATTTTTACTGTTACTTTTACAGATTTCAAATACATATTGAAACGAATTATACCTTTTCAAAGTGGATTTATCAAATTTTGAATTAAACCAATCTCTTTGAAACAACAAAAATTATTTAATAAAGTAAAAAAAAAAAATCAATTAACTTTAAGTCGAGAAAGTACAAAATACTTGAATGATATAGGTATCAATAATAATTTCACTAATTGACAGAGGGTCGATTAACAATTTAACTCTATCGATTACTTCGTAATTACAACATTATAAAAGTTAATTTAAATGAAGATTCGGTATTAAATCTTCATGTAAAACAGTAACAGCCAGAAGGGTTTATAGCTTTTATCCTTCCATTCCGGCTAGTTGCCCGGTCTGCTTAGGAAGTTTTTTCCTTGTCTGGACTAATTGTTTGTATTATCCAGTTTATGAATATATACTTTGTTGTACGTCTATTGTATGGCAAAATAGTTTAAGCGACAATTCATCGTACAATTTAATAAATAATATTACAGTTTCATACATATTAGTACTCTATATTTTATTTTTGGAGCTTGAGCAGGAATAATTGGAACCTCCTTAAGAATATTAATCCGAGCAGAATTAGGTCACCCAGGAGATTTAATTGGTGATGACCAAATTTATAATGTAATTGTTAATTATCAACTAAACCGAAATTTTGGAATAAACTTAAACCGTAACCGAAGTTATATTTCCAATCAGTTATTTTGTCTACTTTTCGTTTCAATTTCAGTTTCACTTTCCGATTCGTAGTTATTGCTAAACTTTTATTTGTATATATAGCTACATCTATCGGTTATTTTTAATTTTCTATTGATTCGATCGATATTACCCAATAAACAGCAATAATTACACTCACTTAAACCAAAATCTTTAATTCCAATGCGGTAGTTAAATATTTGTAGGCTAAGGCTACTAAATTTTGAAGTGTTTTTTATTACTAAATAAAACAATTTAACAAAATTAACGTACCATAGTAAAAAATATTATTCGAATAGGTAATTAGAGCGAGATGGGTATAGAGGAATTCGGATTTTAATATGGAAGGTATGGGGTAGTATACATGCTACAAAATTTCATTGAAAAAAGAAAAAAAAAATTGAAAATATTTCATTTCCCCGAGAACAAATTTTTATTCTACCAGCCCTAGAATAGTATTATATTATACAAGTATGTATAGATGGGGGGATATTGGGTACAGAGAGCAGCACACTGCCATTACGAGTTTATATAGCGTGCAGAAAATTTTGTGAGTTAAATAGCCCATGTCCATAACAATTTGGAATTCGCAGAGATTTAGCTGAAATAGGAATTTTAGCCGCTTATACCTTTTATATTACATAATACTCTATGGCACGTACATACATACATAGTAAGTATATGTACGTATGTAGTATGTACTTATATAGATGTGGGTAACCAACCACTCAGGATATTATATATCATATATTTGGAATTGACGGAGGAAGAGGACCATGTATAATATCTTTGGCATGAATGCGAAAAATTTTTCTTTTTTTTTGTATCCTTTTCATGAACAAAATTAGAGAAATGTAAAAAGTTTCTTTGAAAACTTTTCATGGAATTTTAATAACGGACTATTGAAAATATAACCTTTGGGTATAGTTATATACATATATAGATATACCATATATATGTATATAGCATGTATGTTCTTGGCCATATATAGGTATCTGATAATATGTTTGCCTGAGCTAGCTCCTATCGAATAAGATAAACTGGACACTGCGGTTATGAACTTTTTCCGTATCATGTACGATAGATATAAGTATGTATGTGTATAAATGTACCTACTTAAATAGTATAGACTTGTAGAAAACAAGGTAGAAGTTGATTAAGGAGAGTAGAATATTGCTAAGGGAATTGTGGTACCAAAAATGTCGGTAAAGTGT
This sequence comes from Platyura marginata, assembly GCA_026745375.1. NCBI lineage: Eukaryota > Metazoa > Arthropoda > Insecta > Diptera > Keroplatidae > Platyura > Platyura marginata. The sequence continues at coordinate 6,265 of JANSTT010009046.1, read as the reverse complement.
ATTTAAATAAATAATTTTTCTTAAATGTATTCTAGAAACAAAATAGAGAAGAGCAAAGACGTGTGAAAATACTAATTTTAAAAATCTTTTCTATGGGGCAGTTGGTATTTTGTTCATTTTTAATACCAGAACTAAAATTTTACAAGCATTTCTATAAAACAACCAATTTTTAAAAAAATATTATCATGCTAGAAAAGCTAATACAATTCCAAAGCCAAAAAGAGATTTTTCTCTCATTTTACGATTTAAAAAAAAAACACCTAACACATAATAATGAAATGCATTTGCAGAAAGTTACTCTTGTCACAAGTGCATTCGTACCATCACTTAATTAAGTTGTCATTAAAGTGCCATAACTAAACGCATTCCGTCATTTCATGCTAATCCCAGCACAAATTAGACTTCATTATGTTTTCATTATATACGTGAAAAAAAAAATCATCAAATAAATTTGCTTTGTGTCTGGTGAGCATTCTGCTTAAATCTACATTTTTATGTGTTCACGGATGAGCACTCTAGCATCACAAAGGCCAGAAAACCAAAGAAGAGCTACCATTTTAGCATTTATATATAAGACAGACTAACAAATACTATATGCGTAGGTTTATATATATATATACTATATATACTAATGTATAATACTGTACATGGTATATGGATAGATAGATATAGCACATTATTCTTGTATCCCATGAGAAATGGGTTTGTTGAGTGAATTATTTTTACCACAAAATATATAATTCCCACAGTGCTTAAATGTGTTCACGCTTCTTTTTGTGTGGGGGAGGTTAGAGAATTTTATTCAAGTTTAAAATTACTATTTTTAATTAGATTAGATTATCCTTCAAATTTTCTCAATCAGTAAAGTAACCTTGATAGTGACATTTTAATTAAAGAAATTACATACATTAAGTTAACGATATACAACCGCTGTATTTACATTTGAAAACAATATGGAATAACAATGTCCCCTTTGATGTGCTATTAACACAATTTCTCTTAGTTTTGTCAGAATTCCATATTGCATATTCTGTATACCATAGCTGTAACATTTATGTCTAGAGGTATCTCTACTACCTGACAGAACGTTACGCTACGTAGTGCCATCGGTAAACTATATGTATGACAGACAAGTAAAATTAATTAATTATTTAACAAATGTGGTTTTATTTAATAATTTCCCAGCCAAGTAGGGGATATGCTTTGTGCATGCGGTTTTACAACAACACGAAGAAGAAGAAGAAGACACAGTTTAAGATTACGCTCTCTGGAGACTGAACACATTTAAGACGTGGGAAATTTTCGCATGGGTAATTTAAATTGTGTGATATTTGCCTACTAACTAAAAACATTTATGTTGCGAACATTTTGTGAAAATGTGTTTCACTAGAGCATGAAGAGTTTTGCATTTAATAACTTTGTCGACATTGTTTATGTTTTGTTTATGTATAGTCTATTAATGTGATTTATACATAAATTACAAAGAGATAAGAGAAATTTATTGAACGTTATATGTACATGTACATATACTGCAGCAAAGATGATTGTACTATACCTACGTATGTATGTATGTAATGAAAATTCTCACCATATTTTTTGTTAATGAATTTAATTGGAATTTCTTGCACTTTCATTGCAAAGTGAGATATTTTTCAATGAAACAGTGAACGATAGAAAAACCATTTTAAGAGCATTTTAAAACTTTTTACAAATAAAATAGCCGAAACAATGCATTAAACTTTATACTTTAATAGTAGGATTGTAGTGCACAGATTTGGACATGGATTTTTCCAAAATTAACACAAATTTTTTATTGCGGAGGGATTATTTTAAATAAAAAAAATATTTGCCTTTATTAGTTGCTTTTACTATTAAAAAGTTTTGAGTGATTATGATTGAAAAAAATATAGAAAAATGTGCAAGAAATTTTAAAAAATCCAGCCGGAACTTATGTATACCCCGAAATAGAAACAAAAAATCTTTTAATGAACATACTCAAACAAGGAAAATATTTCTCAATGACGGAATATAATTGAATTTAATATAAATATGAGACACAAACAAGACCTCGTTCGTATTGGGGCACAACAGTTTGCATATACAAACCCAACATATGCCACCTGTACTTTAAAAATATTTAAATGCCATCAATACCATTAAATATGTACTATCCCTTTAAATTTTATATGAAAATTTAACCCATTTAAACATTGCCCATTAAATAACAAGTATTTACATATGTATGTATGGATGTATAGATGTATGTAGTATCTCGATGCATAACACAATTTTGATCGCAGGTGCTCCATATTTTTCTCATATAACAAATGTCTAAAATTGATGTAAACGGGCTTTTAGTGCAGAATGCACACACATACGGCATCAACTTGCCATTATAGAGATGTATATTGCTGCAATACCAAATGTGACCCACTTTGTAAAGAATAATGTAAAGCGTACAAGAAACATTGTAGAACAACCCATAAAATAATTGTTAGTACATTTGAAGCTTCTAATAAAGTAAGATTAATGACAGTTTTTGCCGTATAGTTGAGTCTAAGTGCTGGAAAATGAATTGAAAAATTGACAGCATAAAAATAATGTATTGATGTTGATGTTTTGTTACATGGATTTAAGATCCGTTAAAGAAAATTGTTTTTCATTATTTATATTTTTTTTTCCCGGAAAATGCAGATGTTGGAACACTATAATATTTTGAAATTTTTGAGCTCAAAATCCTTCAGTATAAAAAATTAAATTTTGTTGTTGCAATTTATTTCGTACATCAATCTTGGAAAATATATATTTGAGAGACGAGAAACAAATCTTTACCTGAAATTCTGAAGTCTTTTAGTATTGTTTAGAAAGAAATGATCTTTTTATTTTTATATAAAAGTTATTTTGAGGTATAGGAAAAAAAATTGATTTAAAATCAAAAAAACTTTTTCGAAAAATTACTTTTACCAAATATATCTGACATGGACCCTCGTCTTTAAAATACGTGGTTGCATGTTGTAATTATAGCATTTTTGTTTCGGAAGTTAATTAGCAAACATTTTCTATATCAATAAACTTTAGAGCAAGGTAGTCAAATATGAATTTCTAACTAAATTCTCCCCCCTAGATACGCCTTAGATACATATAAGAAAATTTTGCACCCCTCGCATACAAAAAAAATAAAAATTAATAAACCCTCTGTGATTCATGTCATTGCTTTCATTACATTTTAACCTTAGGTACAATTCCTAACAAGCAAGATTAAAGTTCAACTCCAATTTCCCATTATTAAAAAAAAAATAATGGTTTCTAGAACAAAAAGTCCCGTTCAAATTCTCATCACCTGATACACATTTTTTACAGCAATAAATTCTGTAGGAGGCACTTTTTTTGATGACCCAATATAATATTACACCATCTTGAATGACAACAATCGTATCGGCGATTGCATGTAATCTAATAAAAATGATATTGCCAATAAAATAAAATAGAAATAGCTATTTAGAGGTTTTTTTCTTTTTGATTGGCAAAGGTCATATTTCATTTTTATCTAAATAAACCGGCTCGGCAGTTAAGAAGAAAAAAAAAAATAAAAAAAAACGATCAAAACCAAAACATTGTTATATGGAAGGCATTCAATTCAACTTCCGTCGCGTCGTCCTTTTTTTTTACTGATTTTATGAGGTCAGGTCATTTCCTATATAGTAAACCTGTTGAAATGAAATACTTTTAACATGGATCGAGTTATTTGCCTTAAATCCTGATTTTTTTTGTTTTTTTTTTGTTTCATCATCAACGATATTATTTTACATTTTGAGTTTTAGATATTTGATACTATAATGTTTTCCACAGTCGTACCTTTTATACTTGTGAATATTGTGATAATGAAAACAATTTCTTTTATCCCTGGGAGAATCGAATACCTTTTGTGCAGTGAAGGAACAAAAATGTTATTTGTTGAATTGAATTTCATTAAAATCTTGCCTGGAAGGTTTTTCCTTTTTTTCTCTTTTTTCTTTTTTTTTTTTATTTTTTAAAAAAAATTACTGTTTTCGTTTGTATTATATACTTTTAACTTGATTTACCCAATTGTTTGTGAGAAGTTAATTTAAATTTTACTTTTTTATGTAGGTACACGCACCTGAACCATTTCAATAATAAGTAAATATTTGCAATTAAATAAAATATATTTTTTTGAATAGAAAATTGTTTGCTGTGTATTCTCTTTTTGAATAATTGTTTGTTGGAAGCATTTTTTGCTTTCAATTTTTTTTTGTTGATTATAAATAAATAAACTGTACATAGGCAGAGCTAAAATACATTTCATTTTAGTAATTCTGTAACGAATGAATATATAAATTATGGAGTACCTATTATTAATTATTTTTTTAGGGGCCGCCATTAAATTTATTATCCCAAACCTTTCAAAAGATATTAGCTATTATTTTTGGGTATTTTTTTTTTTTTTATCGATCGTATGAGTAGGTGTAAATCTTTGTTTAATCGACATTTCGATCATCATTATCACAGCTATTATTATTATTATTAGCATTCCATATACAAAAACTTATACCCACCAAGCCAATCAAATAAAGGCCATAATGTCAAATATGTATATTTGGGTGCGGATTCGAATATTTTATATGCAAATTTCCAGTGTGACAACTAAAATAATGAACCGGAAATGACTAAACTTAATGAATAGTTAGTCAAAGCCTAAGGATATTAACTTAACCTGTGCTCCCTATTCTGATATACGATAGGCAAATCTTTAATACAGCGGACGAAAGAGTGAACCTACAAGAGAAAGGCCGAAAAATAAATGGATTAATTGCGTCAATGTTGACCTACAAGGACTAAGTATATAACTAAGAATCACGCACATGGCAAAACACACTTAAAGTTATCACAACTAGCAGCCAATAAATGAATCAGAAAATAAATCGTCAGCAAATAAAATCAAACACCTCAAAATCAAATTATTGTAATTTTAACTTAGTAAAATAGTAATAACTAATCAACATCTTTCCCCTTTACATAATTTCATAGTTACATATACCAAATTTGTATGTCCTTATCTATGTATACTTAAATATTTATTAGGTTTTTTTTATGCCAAAAAAATCAATTATTTTTGTATTGATAGAATTAAATTCAATTATCAACTCGACTGTTGACTGGATATATTACGATGAAAATCTCTGTTATGAGACATATGAACCCACTTAACGATAAAGAAACATAAATATAAAATACACATCAAAAAATTAAATGTCATATTTGATTATTAAAGCCTTGACATCTAGCCTTGCTCCTAAAACTATAAAATAAAGTATCTACTGAAATGTTTTGTTTAAATTGGAACCATTCCAATAAAATGGCAACACATCTTTTTGTCATCAGTCTCATTCAATATTAAAGATATTTTAGATATTACCCATAAAACCGTAAAATTTCTCAAATAAATCTCAACTCGCTATTATTTCAAATATCAAACTATAAAATCATCTTCCAATTATTTGGTCGAACGGAGAAGATTAATTATGTAAGCTACAAATTATTCTAACATAAGTTATTTGTATTTGTTTTGATCTTTTTTCTGACTGTTAGAAATCGATGATCTTTGAATATTTCCGTATGAATGATTTAGCAATATTTTATTCATATCTACACTTCTGCACCAATTCAAAAACTGAATCAATTGACATTTGTGCAATTGAATTGTACCTACAACTCACATTGGTGTAAAATGATTTTAAGAAAAAACACACAGAATATTATTTAATTATAGAAATTTAAATTTAAATTCTCTTAGTTATTTCCAGTGACAGTTTGTACAAATTATTGATCATCACCTTCATACAATTGCATAAAAAACTTATCACATGGATAATGGTAGATACCAAGAAAAAAAATTAAAGACAATGTTTAAATTTTCACCTACTAGTCCCAGATTCTCCTATGACGTACCTACCCACTTCCTACGTATACAAATTCTTCTGCAAAACCCAAAAAAATATCTAAATTAATAAGTTTTAGCAGACTGAGGGGTAGTGGGGTGATGGTTGAGTAAAGTGCTAAAGAGAAGGTGGTAGAAATTTCCGATTTTTATGTTTTTATGATCTTTATTAGGGGAGATTGATGATACATAGAAGTGGTCTTTAAGGGGTTATATACAGTTAGAAGGCCGAAAAAAAGCGAATTTTCCAGAATTTTTTTTGAGAAACCTTTTAAATTTATTGATCTAAACATTTGTACACATATTATG
>JANSTT010009035.1:0-25895 GCA_026745375.1 Platyura marginata | reverse complement strand
AATTTCACCGAAATTATTTTTATACCCATACCCAAGTTTTCCACACCCGCCACATTTCAATTTCTCAAAAAAAAAAAAAACGTCCATCCATTGAAAATGCACCCTAAATCGTGCTATAGTAAAACGAACCGAAACTTATTCAAATTAATGATTGACACAAGAAGTGATGGGAGGCAAGGTGGAAGATTACATCAAGTCAAACATTTTTTTTTTTTTTTGTAAATATTCTTTACTTGAATAATAACGTCAATACACTGTTTTGGTAGTAATAGTTTAGTTAAAGGATCAAATATCAAATCTAATTAGAAACTGAACGAAAAACAAACGATCGTTAAATGAATTCTAATCCAGAAAAGATTCAGGCACCGAAAATTAACTAATTCAGAGATACAGTGCGATAAAAAAAGAAGCATTTCGTTGTATGAAGACTACGATTAGATAGGACTCCTGTTATTCTTAATATATCTCAAAATCAATTGTTGGAACCACAAAAATAATTTATTTGACTTTGATACAGCAAAAATAACTTTTTGTGACTTAGAAACAGCCCAACAATAAAAAAATTAATTAATTAAAGAAAGAACATTATTTTCCAAGGCCAATAAAAATTAGGGTGGTTTAAAAAATGTTTTAGAAAATTACAGAAATCACAAATCAAGTTGATTTCTATAAGAATAAAAAAAATTTAAAAATTTTTCGACAAAAATGTTTAAAAGCCCAAAAAAAAAACACGAACATCAATCCAACCTAATACGCAATAGACTTTGTCATAAAGATAATGTCAAGAAAGTTAGTCATCGTTAAAATGATTTTTTTTTGCTTACGAATTTGCATTTGTATCAATATTTATATTACTCACATCAGACCCTCCTTATGAGCACCAGACATAATACATTCACTTAAATAATAATATTGAAATGTCAAAGTAAACAAAAAAAAATTTTTCAGGATTTCTATCTATCGATGAACCAGAATTTGAAATTCCCGGCAATGCCGGTTTCAAAGATCAAGTACTAGCCCTGAAATGGATTCAACAAAATGCTATCAATTTTGGCGGTGATCCCAGTAATGTAACGTTATTTGGTGAAAGTGCCGGCGGCTGTGCCGTTCACTATCATATGGTATCGGAAATGTCACGTGGACTCTTTCACAAAGCTATTGCGATGTCTGGGACGGCACTGAATCCATGGTCAATTGGACCAATACGAAATATACCGGAACGATTGGCAAAAGCGTTAGGTTGGAATGGTGAAGGTGGCACAAAGCAATTAATTGATACATTGCGAACAGCCAAAGCTGATGCTATTATTAAGGTGTACGGAAAACTTATAACAAGAGAGGTAAACAAATGTTTTTGATCATTTAATTAACATTTTTGTGTAATTAGGCCATCAATTTATATTGCATAGGAACATAGACAATTTATTATGTTTCCATTTGGTCCGGTTGTCGAACCGTACACATCGAAACAATGTTTTATACCAAAACAACCAGTACTAATGTGCGAGGATGCATGGAGCCGACAAATGCCATTTATGTTGGGTGGATGTTCTGGCGAAGGTCTATTTTTGTACAGAGGTAACAAATCAGTGGCGGCTCGTGAGAATTATTGATTCCGTGATCATTGGACTATTTAAAAAAAAAAAAACTTACGTCATTTTTTATGTATGTATTTTGAATTTCCAGCATTTTTTGCTAAATTAAATTTTTGGAAAAAGTTAACCCTTTAAGGTCTATACATTTTAAACATGAAAGGGTTGACAAAAAAAAAATTAAAATACATCTAAATTTATTGAGGGAGACATTCTTTATGTTTTTAGTGTATATTTTTAAAAGTTAACCCTTTAAAGGCACCATTTGGACTCTAAAGGGTTAACATTTTCTAAAAATGAAAAATTTACGAAAGTATTTACAATTATATTCTGAGAACGATAAGAAGTTTTAAAATCTTGATTAACCCTTTCATGTTCAAAATGTATGGTCCTTAAAGGGTTACCTTTTTCCAAAAATTCGCCGAAAAAACGATCAAGATGTTCGGTAACTTTTTTTCCATTTTTTTTCATCAAGTTTTTTTTTTAATAGTTCCATAATGATGGGATCAATAATTCTCACGAGCCGCCACTGTAACAAATTAATCCGATTATGAAAAATTTTTAATTTGATTTATTTGGACATTTTAGCAACCAAAAAGAATGCGAATTTTTTAACTCGATTGGATGGTCGATTTGAAGCAATCGTTCCGTCTTCCTTGGAATCGGATAAAGAAAGTACTAAATGTAAACAATTGGCGGCCAAAATAAAGGAATTCTATTATGGTGACACAAAGCTATCATTCGATGTGGTATTCAAATATTTAACGGTAAACAAATATTTAAGGGATCACAATTAGATTAATTTTAATATTGAAAAAATTCTATCCGTAAAGATGATGGGCGACAACTGGTTTTGGTATGGTATTCATCTTTCGTCAAAATCTCGATTAAGATCGCCAAACGGTGGACCAACGTATTTATATCGTTTTGATTTTGATTCTCAAACTTTGAGTCATTCGAAATTTTTGTTTGCTGGCAAAGGAATTTCTGGTTCGTATTTTTGAGTTGAAAAGTCGATTTGAAGGTTTTATTAATTTTTTTTTGTTTTTTGTAGGAGCATGCCATGCCGATGACTGTTCATTTTTATTTAAAAATGCTATCACTGGTAAGGTGAATCCAAATAGCAAAGAATGGACAACAATTAACCGAATGGTAAATATTTTGGTGCACAGGAAGTCCATAGATTTAGATTTTTCATCACGAATTATTTATAGTCGATTTGTTTAGTCATTACTTTGGGTAAACACCAGAAATGTTCAATTTCATGATTCGAAGCATATCAAATGTCTTTTCTAACATTTAGAATATTATTCTAGCCTTTCGAGATATGATATCTTCTACGTATTTTAGATAAAAACTCAATTTTCCCCCCGACTTTGCTCGCTAGTTAGCAGAATAAATCTCTAGCGTTTAGCTAGGTACAACAGTTTAAAATGAAAATGGATAATATTTTTGTAGCTGTGTCTCTAATTAGAACAGATGGTACGAAACATTTCCAAAAATCATCTGGTTCTCAAGATAAATCTTATAGATCCTATCAAATTCTGTGTCATTAAGATCAGGAATTTAATATTGACCACAGCACTCATAAACAAACACAATGAAAACAGATTTAATAGTGAGCAAATTTCATCATCTATCAGTCTCAGTCAAATTGCTGTTCTTTGTAATGAAAAACTTGACGAACAATTACGCTCTACCCCTTTTTAGTTGGAATCCTATTATTTTTTTAAATAATTTCCTATTTTTTAGGTTGACATCTGGACAACATTTGCAATAAATGGTAATCCAAATATTAACGAATCTATTAACTGGGAACCAATTCAAAAAATGGAACCATTAAAATGTATGAACATTTCCGATGATCTTAGTGTTATTGAATTGCCCGAATATGAACGAATGAAATTTTGGGATTCACTATATCCAGATAATGAAATTCCAAATATACACAAACTTTAAATAATTTTAGAAATAAATATACAAGCGATAAGATTAGTATGTAGTGTTTTGTAATTTATAGTAATCGAACATTCATCACTTGTCACAAGATTAAACTCTTGAGATCAATTTTATCGAGTTATTCGACGAATGGAAAAGTTATTGTTGAAAAACATGTAATTTATCGACATCAAGTATTAATTTTTACTGGTTCAATCTCAGTTCGTTATATAGCAATAAATTACAAAGATCCAAAATCTATGAAATTGAATGAGATCCTGATTGGAATGTGCATCTTTTACAAATATAGTTGTCACTGAGACATTTTTCCGTAAAAATTGTCATGTGATTCGTTGAGAGACGGTAAGTTTAGTAGTAATCAGTCAGTCACTTATTCTCAAGATAGCTGAATATCGATATGATGACGTACGACCTTCGTACACCGTAGATTACAACAATTTTCAATTTCATTTCGACAAATTATTTTAATTTGTTAAAATGTACAGTAAATCGAATGTATAAAACTAATACACAATTTTAGAAAATTTTTAAGTTTACCTGGGACAGATTGTATGTATTCCAATTTGTTGAACTAGGCTTCCAGAGCTATTCGCTTTGTAGGCGTTTTGTCTAGAAAATAAGCGTCACGAATGTTAAATAAAACATCAAATAGTCAACAATCATTTTGAAGAGTACCTTTTTCGGCTTTTTTCTTCTTTTCGGGCACTTCTGTTGGAACACTAGGTAATCGATTCGTTAAATCTTCATCATCATCTAATATTTCGATATTTTCTTCTGCATTTTCAGCAGCAATTAAGTCATCTAATTCAGCCATAACAGACTCTTCATCGTCAGCTGTTAATGTACCACTTAAAATAGCGTCAATTTCTTGTTGTTTATCAACAGCCTCTTTTGTTTCATCAAGGACCCTTTCAATTTCATCGACCGTTAGAATTTCATGGACTTTTTTCAGGGCCGCATTGCCAGTTTTGAGGCCATCTAAAATTTGTTGTTCAACTTGGGCAAATTCCAAGTCGGCCGCTAATTTTTCTAAATTCTCTAATTGTGCATCGGCATTTTCTAGTAATTTTTCTTGGTATTTTTTCTTTCTCAAGAGCATTCGGGCACGTCTAAAAACAACAAAATCTTCTAAAATGATCATTTGAATTATTGGAAAATACGTACTCTTTGCGACCGGTTGCTAAACATTTTCGCGCTAGTTCTCGATCATTTTCCAATGATCTTTCAATTCGTTTTTGGTATTGTTTCAGTTTATCTCGTTGTTGTTTTAATTGCTTCGCAATAACGAAACGGAATTTTTAACAAAAATGTGGTTTGACGTATGAATTTTTGGTACTTACTAATACGGCTTTGTCTTGTTCTGTTATTCTACTTTGCACTTTCTTTGGTTTTCCAAATAGAGCTCCCATAGTGATTCCAATTAATTTAAATTAAACTCTAAATGGTTTTACGTTTAGCTGCTGCAACAAATGATGGAATTTTCACAGATTTTGTTGACATTTTTAAATTAGTTGAGAGCAGTGCTGTCGTTTGACAGTATGTCCGAGTAATATAATCTAATTAAAATCGGAGTGAAACAGATATTTTCGGACTAGGTATAATTTTTTTAGTAACTATTATTTAATATGATTATTATAACATAACGGCCGGCGTAATACCATTATCACATTTAATGTAAATTGAGATGACAATAACAAATTGTCATATTTCATGGGACCGTATAACTTGCATAAATGTCGGTTAATTTTATATGAGTGCACGTTCACTTAGAATTGGAAATCAATTAATTTAATCGACTTATTGCTACTCTATACATAGAAATAACAAATTAAAATTTTATTTAAACCAGAGTACAATGACGAGTTCGACAGTATACAAAAAATACTACTTTTGAAGTAAAACGACAGCATTGTTAGGAGTCTGTTCAATGTTTAAAAAAAAATTATTTATTAATTCCCACAAATATAATCCTCATAGTAGATTTAGAATATCGAAAAATTATAAAAAACCGAAGGCAGTCCGACAAAGGGAAAGTATTAAACTAAAATCTTTTTTACAATATTCTTATTCCTCACAAATTCTATTTTTCTTATGGTGGCAGCATCAATATTCGATAATTGCGCCAAAAAATAGTGAACGCCACATTTTTTCAATCACAGCGCGACATAAAACGACATAAGTGGATGTAAGAGGAAAATTCACAACCCTACCAACTGTTCAATATGGCTGCTGCTTACAGTTGTAGTGATGCCGTGCTTTTGGGACTTTCTATGTAAAATTTATCGAAAATAAGTGAATTATATTATTAAAAAAGTGTACATCATTAAAGGGAATTAGTATTTCCATTCGATTCGTCTAAGTGCGATCGAAATAATTGACTATCGGGCTTCAAGAAACTTATAAAAAAAAAAATTGCAGTGTTCTGAAGAAAATGCCAATGTTGTCACATTTTCAAATGAACTTTCGTGCATTGATGGTTCTTGCTTCGAAAGTTTGGACATGCATATGCTATATGTTCAACAGACAAGTTAGAGCTGTAAGTATTACATCAAACTGATCATTTTTCTATTATTATTAATAGACAATTTGTTGTGCAAAAAAAAAAAAAAAATGATCCACCAAATGGCATAATGGCATTTGTAGATTTTTTTTTGTCAATACAAATCTTTTTGAATGTAGTGGTACGTAGTAGGAGAGCATGGTGTTTTATTATGCACATAATTATTGTTTTTTTTGAAATTCGTGCATGGAAATTAAATTGCAGTAAATGTCTGTATGGTTAGGTCTGGCAGAAACTATAGAAACCAGTGAGGAAAATCAAAATTCCGAAATGGAAAAACAACCGTCAAACATTGAATCTGTTGCCTTCGTCGACTTGATGCAGTATTTTTGCTTGAATTAAATTGTCAACTAATCAATGTTCTTCTAGCAATAGTTTTTAAGACTGTTTTGCAGTTAATTTGAATAGTAGTTGTTTGGGAGATGGTGGTAATTCCTTCCATTATCCTTTAATTCGTCATCCGATATTGCAATAATCATTTTTTAGCAATATTTACTATTGTTGTTTATTTACCCTCTGATTTTGTTGTTACAAGTTACAGTAGTGGAAATTGTCATCGGGGATAGGTGTCAAAACAAGAAACAAACAATATTTATTGAAATCGATATTCATAAATAAGCAAAATTATATTAATAAAAAGAGACACAAGGTAATGAGATGAAGAGATAAATGATTTTCTGTCTATATTGGAATAATATTGGTCTGGAAACTTATAAACGGTTGTTCAATGCTTAACTGCTAATTTGTCCCAATAACGAATGATTTAGTGAGCGGGAGTTTAGAACCGTTCTTCTATATATACTTCAAAGTACAATCTAGTGGCGATAAGATCATTTTTTGACCAAAAGAAATAGCCACCGAAAAATAACACAACGTGCCGGTCCATAAGCAGGTAACGTTGCTCTTGCGTCTATGTTCCGAATGTAGAATCCAAATCAAACTAGAACTAGTCCTCAGTTACAGACTTCTTCAATGAGAAGGGAGAAATAAAACTTAGAAGACATCTTGGTGCCCCATGGCAATGGAAACTGGCCAAAAATTGGATTTTTATAACGGGCACTTGTACAATACTGCCAAGACACATGTAGTCATCCTTAGGTACAAGGGTGGGGAAAAAATCATTTTTGGAGGATTCAAAATCTTCCTCATTTTAACTAATTTTATATTGCCTCAAATTACCTGAACAACAAAATCAACGGTTTGGACTAAGGCCGAGTGAGGAGGATTAATAATGCTTGTCATTCACAACTCGAAGTAACTTCTTCTTTTCGTGGCGAGACACCTCTTGATCTACCGATTAGCACAATTGTGCCGTTTTATTACCACAGATATATTTATCTCATTGAACTGACGACATCTTTGTGTGTGTGTATGGAAATGCAGCACTTGAGGGTTTTTCTACTGGAAACCTTATAAATGCTCGCCATTTCATTTGATACCCTTTTAAGCACTGTCATTCTAGACTGTGTTTTTCGGTGCAATCCACTAGAGAAAAGCATCCAAAAGTTACCACCCAATCTACTGAGTCATTTGGTCAGTACTCGAAGCAGTTAATATTAATTAGTAATTTAGATGCAAAATAATTTACGCGTCTAACTTAGTATTTTGCGTAATTTAATTAGCCCACTACTTACTTTTTATCGATTTTATCGATTACTTTTGCTCGTGTTCATTATCTATTGATTTTGGGTTAGGAAATTTCATTTGTTCGATGATTAGATTACTGATGAAAATTATAAATCTCGAAAACCACATACACAACACAGACACACACAAACAAACAAATCAGAATAGAATTAAAGCGCAAAGACCTTCCACCATAATCCATATTATACCAGGAAAAAATGTTTTTTTTTTTACAATGTCAATGGAACTACTACTGATCGATTAATAAATAATTTTCTTATCATCAATCGTTCATGGAATTGCCTTATTTACATAAAAAATTATTTGTTTTGATAGATTGCGATCAATATAATTTCGTATACCTATGCAGTTGCTGTGGTTTTTATTGTTGTTGTTGTTGTTGTTGTTCGTTGATAAAATTTATGTCGAAATCAGCACACAATAATCTAAAAAGTCTAATCTAAAAATAATATCAAGTCAAGAGACGGCACAATAGTCAAGTTGCTACTGTCAACCTGCTTGTTATGTTGAAATTGATTTTATTGAGGAAAATTGTTTTTGTTTTTTTGTTTCGAGATGGCCGCCAAAATTGAAAATTATTTATTTTCAACGTTTTTTTTTTGATCCGAAATAATTTTCTTCTCGGGGAAATTTTTACACAAAACATACCAAATGATTTGTCGAGAAAGGATTCGACCATTTATTTCGTTTTAAATCTACTATTTTGAGTTTTTTTTTTCTAATCTAGATCTAATATTTTTGTTAAATTTCTGCAGCCAATTTTTGAAAATATTTTAACAATGCCGTGACTTTTTAGCCGAGCCAACATTTCCACATCTCATAGCAATTATCAAGCACAGATCCGTTTCGCAAAAATTCCGTCAATAATCATCAAACATTTGTTGTTGTTTATAAATCTGAAGTTCCTGGCGTTTATATCAGACAGTAAAACGAAGACGTCCTTAAGACGTGCATAGCGGCGTTTACATACTGCGTCTTGACATTTTTATATGATAAAAAGGCAGCAAACAGTACGGTCGCCCAAAATTGTAGCATTAAAATTGTTGGAATTTCTTAAAAACAAAGAAAGAGAAAATGTTAAGTCAAACTATTTCTAGCTAAAAGGCCAACATATTACATTAAGTCAACATTAATTAATGGACTTATTAATTACGGACAACGGAGATTTTCACTCATTTTTTTTTAGATTGAACCATTTTTATTACTCAAATGTCATTTTACCGTCTCGCCAACTGTTTGAGCTACTGTCGGTCTAGGAAGTACTGTCTTAACACGAGACAATTTCATTAAGACAATTGTCAATTTACCGTCCTGTCTGATGTAAACGTCATATTTGCAAAAATTTCATACTAATCGATCCAGAAATGGCAAAGATACCGAATAGTTTTCAATGTTGGTCACCATCTTGGATATTGCCGCCATGATTAAATTTTACTAAAACCGTTTACATTTCGTGTATAGTCAGATCGATAAGTCACATATCGAGCGTTACACAAACAACCCGACTATAAATAAAAACGGTACTGGAGATTAAATCAATTTTCACCAAACTTTTTGCATATATGGAAACTGTAATTTGTCTTTTTCGAGGGGGTTGGGGAGCGGGAGTTTTTTTTCTTTTTCTTTTAATAAACAAAAGCTCAACCATATGGTCAACATATGAATTTGTGTGTGGCATGGCCGTGACTACTAGAATGATAGAGGGGGCACAGGGGGGCATTATGATGATGATGATGATGATGAGTTTTCAAAGGAAATTTTCACAATTTTAGAGGCAAGAAAGAAGAACCGGCATAGATCAAAAATAGATTTTGTTGTTTAATACAACAAATAACCTTTGGAAGATGACCAAAATTGTAAATAATTTCGGAGGGGGGGGTGGTGGATGGGTTTTCTTCTTCTTTTGCTTGTTTATTTTTACATTTTATTGTTGTTGTTATTTTAAAAATAAGGCACATTTTTTTTATCTATCTTGTAATATTTGATATGAACCAATTAGTTTGTACAGTACCAGCCAGTCAAATATGAATTGTTTCCACTATCTCCGGTGTCTCGGCATCGTCTCAGTATGGTACAGCGAAAAACGTTAGTATTGGATTTGGATGAGACATTAATTCATTCACATCATGATGCAATGCCACGGAATACAGTGAAGCCGGGCACACCGCATGATTTTACTGTAAAAGTTACGATCGACCGACATCCTGTACGATTTTTTGTTCACAAACGGCCACATGTCGATTTTTTCTTAAGTGTGGTAAGTAATTTGTTTATTTTTGTGTTTCTTAAGAATATTGGGTAATTAATTTTGTCAAAAAAAACACAAAAAGGTTTCACAGTGGTATGACATTGTTGTATTCACTGCCAGCATGGAAATTTATGGTGCTGCTGTTGCTGATAAACTTGACCGGGGCAGAAATATACTGCGAAGACGATACTATCGGCAACATTGCACTCCTGATTTTGGATCATATACCAAAGATCTATCGGCTATATGTAACGATTTAAATAATGTAATTTTCTATCACAATCAAGATTCTAGATCAGAAATCCATAATTTTTTTTTTTTTGTGTTCCAGATTTTTATTATAGACAATTCACCCGGAGCTTATAGATGCTTTCCAAATAATGCGATACCAATCAAATCTTGGTTTTCAGATCCCATGGATATAGCCCTATTGTCATTATTACCGCTATTGGATGCGTTACGATTCACAAATGATGTTCGATCAGTTCTTTCACGAAATTTACATTTGCATCGCTTGTGGTAGCAGGTGAGCGCTTTGAAGAAAGAGATTTTTAATTATTATCATATCTGTTTTGATTTACGTATCAGCCACTTGTATGTAGGTGGTTAGAGACAGAGCAGAGAACATCCTCTGCGAATGTGAAGCATTAGCAAACATCAGATTTCGGTTATTAGGCACACCGTTTGCTACACCTAGGGAAATTATGTTTCTATACCCATGACACAACTGGCTGAGTTCAATGAACAAAATTAGTAGTACTCTTGAAGATGTACAGACAGTTGACCAGGCACAATGAATCCCCGCGCGGAATTAAGTCCGGTGGGACGTTTGAACCAGGTGAAACTTAATGTCTATCTATCTATGTGGGCGGTGAGGATATTTTACTCAACAGATCGATGAATAATTTTTGGAATATACTTATTTGAGGTTAACAAAGAGATCCAATTTTTCAATCGCATGTAGCAACCCTCCATCTTTCTGGGTTAGCCAGTAGAGGACCTTCAAATGTTTATCAAAGCAGAAGCTCTAAGGTGAACTATTACATTGAATTTGTTAAAGAAATGATCTAAATGTTCGGAGATCACAATCATAAGGTAAATTGACCAGACCAATATCACATTGCCTGCCCAAGAACAGCCGGGGACACCAAAAGGAAAAAAGAAAGGGGTGAGAAGCGAGATTTTTAGTCGCCCACATTCCAATTCCGTGGTTTCTGGCAGTTTTTCACAGAATCTGTAGGTTGATACTACCACCACACCGTTATCCTGTATAAGTGCGCTTTGAACTTACCGATAAGGAACTGTGTTAGTTTTAGCTCTGGGTAGGAAAAGTAAATATTTCGATGCAGATTAATTCGGTCCTCTGAGGAGTGCACTTAGCTTGTCTGCATCTTGATAGTGGTATCCATTTTGCCACGTGCCTCTGACTGGTGGTAGCCACAAGGATAATATAGATTTCCGCCTGAAACGTGGTGGCATGCCATCCCATCAGCACAGATAATTTGATGCCTGATATTTTAGATAAGATGTCGGTACCAGTGTTGTTTCAGTTGTTGAATCCACGAGGTTCAAAAGCTAAATGGGACTCCCTGACCGTCACCGATTGTAATCATAAAGGGGCGATTGATAGGTCATGACAGCGGACATGCCATCAGACTTAATTCATTACTAATTACTTAATTGACACGCCCCTTTTACAAGCTAAACCTAATTCGATACAAGATTTTCTCCCTAAAAATTTTGTTCAAAACAAACATTTTTTTTAATTTCAGATTAACAAAACCAACAAATGGTGCTGTGACACATTGCGAATTCGCCGATTTTTTTAATTTGTAAGTTAAAAAACTATTTATAAATAAAAAAAAAAATTTATTAAATTATTCAATATAATTTAGTGCATAAAAGAAAGAAAAAAAAAACGTGAGCAATAACGAAATTTGTTTTGATTACAAATATTTAGGTAGAGGTGTTGTGCAATATTTGTACACAAAAAGAAAAGAAAAAGAAAAAAAAGAAAAAAAAAATATGAAGCGAACACTCAAAATTCAGCTCTACCAACCAACCAGGGGTAGGGGGTCTATTATGCAATCCGAACAAAATCGGAAAGTGCGGATCCAATCCACCTCGTATTATGGTATTATGATCGCTGTTGAATTTTCGGTCATTGAACTATGGGATTTTAATCGAAAATATCTTCACAAAATATAAATCCACTTAAACGCAACACTTCGCCATATAACGAGCTGTCATATTTGACATATTGCATTCGGAAATAATCGGAATTCGGATTTCATAGTGCTACAGGCGAATAGGATATCGTAGCGAATATCGAATGTCATAATACCAAAAGTATGTACAAAAATTTGTTTGAATCCGATTTCGTTCGAATTGCATAATAGTAGAACCCCCCGCCCCCATTTTTAGATACCTAAATGTAGAAATTTTTGTTTTTCCAATTGTATTTTATGAATTTATTATTTTTTACAATTAAAAAAAAACAAAAACAACAAAAAAATGAAGAATAAAGAACAAAAACCCCTCCATATAATTTTTAATTTTAATTAATCACTGTAAATACAAAGATCGAAATACATTTGAGCAAGACCAATTGTTGTTTTAGAATAATTGATTAGCCCGGATTGATCCATTGAGTAATAATAATAATAATAAATAATATCACCAATAAACAACAACAACAAAATGTATTATAAATATATTGTTTTGAAATACCTAATTTTAACTTTATAATATTTAAATTAAAAAAAAAAAACAAAACTTCCTGATTATGTATAAAAAAAAATTTACTAAAATTAAAAAATAAGATAAACTAAAAAAAAAAAAATTAAAAAAAAAACGATAAGTACGTCGATAATAATTACACAAATGTAAAAAAAAAACAAAACAAAAACTCTTTACTAATTTTACTTAGTGCGTAATTTGCCAGAGTGAGGCAACCAATCCTTTTTAAGAGTAGAGTTCTTTTTTTTTTATTGTTCAAAAGAGAGAGGAACAATACTTCAAAAAATATACGAAAAACGATTTTTCCTAATTTTGTTTAAATTTAATTTTTAATTTTCCCCCTCTACACATATTTATTAGATCCCCGTTCTTTAATTTACTTTGTATATAATAATTGTAGGTTATAAAAATAATAATAATTGTATGAATAAATAAGTGTTTTATTTATTTTATTGTTCTACGCGTGCGCTCGCCGTTACATGGTGAATGGGTGGCGAAATTAATTTTTGTTGTTCGATAAATTGTGGTAGGGTGCACCAAAAAAAAAAAACATTTCAAATGTTATGAATTAAATGAAAGACGATTTGTCGGCAAGTATTTATATTACAATTTTAATAAACAAAAAACAATGGTTAATATACAACACGGCGATGGATCGATTGTGTCGCGAGAGCCGGTCAGAATGAGACTACTTACAACCTATTGATACAACAAAACGGAAGGGTTTGAACAGAAATCAATGCGATGGAATTTTTTTACGTTAATATCAGGAATAAATTAATTATAGAAATCAGGGGTGGATCGCAATAGATTATTAGTTTAGGAAATAGGAGTTTTGAACACTCACTATTTTAATGAAAACATTTTTTATTTTTCCATATCTTTGCATAATTTGAGATAGGGTCAGTTATTTGAACGGTTTTTATGTGCCCTCGATAACCACGCCACAGCCTCAGACTCGAAATCACCATACCACCAGAAAAAAAACCCAATTATACTAGTTCGACTATATGTCCTTCAGCTCCATAGACAACTACTCTAGATAGATTTGAGAGAGGTCAGTCCTTATAGTCCCATAGAACACCGCCATCTTTGTAGATCTAGTTCTAGAGTACTATATCTCTGGTTTACAATCCCTCCAGTATAATGTTGTTTCTACCTAGGAGGCACTCTGGAGGCATGTGGTTGGGGATAATTTACATGCGTCATCTGTAGAGATTCGTAGTCTGTGTAAATGTTTGTACAGTGGATCGGTTAAGAATCCCGTCACTAGGGAAATTTGTTTTTTGTTCTTAAGTTAATTTAATTACAACAAAATGTGAACTTCGCACTCAAGACGACTGCAAGTATATTGGAAAATTGTCTGCATTAGATGGAGAAAGAGTTGATGCCATACAAGACAATTCTAGAACGACTTTACGTAAGAGGAACTAAATCTGTTACCTCGAGTATTTTATTACTCATTGGTTCAATTTGGAGTGAAATTTAACGAAAAAGACAAAATCCTTTGTCACCTTTCAGAAGGAGCTTCATATTCCCGTTTACCTATCTTTTAATTTTTAAAGGACTGGTTTCATTCCGGAAGGCACATAGGGCCTCCACATATCCTTTGAAACTGACTCGGTTTTGTGTTATAATTTTTTATTTCCGCCCAGCTCCTTTGCATCAGACTTGCTTCTGCTGCTTGTGTCCTTCTCCATGTTTTTTTCGGACGTTCTATCCTTTTTCCTTGAGGTTTCCAATCTAATGCCGGTTTTGTAATTGTTCTGAGTGTGTGTCCAATTCATCTCCATCGACGTCTTCGGATTTATTTGTTGATTGCCTCTTAATGGCCAAAATTTGGTAGAAATAGTATAGAATCCTTTTGCACTTGTTTTATTGTTTAAATTCAAGATTGTTTTTTTGATTGTTTTTCTTAGAACTAATATCGAAAGATGGTGCTTATTGCAGTATTGTGTAAATCAGGAGGTCATGAGGATTAGGTGCAATTTGAAGGGCAGTTGAGAAAATAAAAACCATTTCTATTACTGTCATGCAATATTCCATTTTCTAAAGATATCAAGACATTTTTAGGCTTTAATTAAAAATATTAAAAAATTAAAAAAAAAAAAAACAAACAAAAACCGTTCACAAACCTATAAAATTACAACAACAGTTATAAAATATCAATGATGTACGCATGTACAGGTAATGAATGCCCAAATACGCACGCGCCACAAATATTGTACATAAATAATCGTCCAATAAAAAGTCAATCGTTCTAGGATCTGAAATAATAATAGAAAGAAATATCGTCTGTTAAAAATTAACCACACTGATTGATGTACAGTACAATAACAACAAAAACCACACTGTCATCATCACATATCAATATGCCAATTGATAAAATGACTTGACATAAAAAAAAAAATTCTTATCGCAATCAACACAACAACAACAACCAAAAAAAAAACATTAAAAATCTTACATTAATTCTAAGCTGCTATCACTATTTTTGGTAACTACTTCAGTCTCACTTGAACCGGAACCAGAGCCCGCGTCATCATCTTTGTCTACTTTGCCAACTTGCGTATGCTGAGATTGAAGTTGCCAAGCTGGAATGGATGGTGGAACAATTGGACTCGAAAATTGTTTCCTACACAAGAAAAAAAAAACACACACAAACCCCCCCCCGAAAATTGATGATTCATCTACGATAATCGTTCAATTAACAAACCTATTTAGTAGAAGACCTTTGATGGCATCCAAATCTGTTTTGAAATTACTCAATTCCTTAAAAACTGTATCATTTTTGGATTTGCTAGACACTTCGTTGCGTACCTTCTCTAATTCTCTGGTTAGATCAGACAGATTTTTTGTAACATTTTTGCTCAATTCATCTATGGTGTCGTCGATGTTCTTCCTCTTTTTTCGTCCGAAAAGTAATGGCTCAATATATTTCTAATTTGTATTTTGGAAAAAGAAAGAAAAAAACGTTTAATATTATTGAATATTATCAAAAGAGGCTCTAATCGGAACCCATACCTTATAGAATAGGTACATAATGTAAGAAATGCCCGCTATAAATGCGGTCGTACCAATAATCTCCTTTATCCGTTGAAAGATGGACATTTGTGCTTGTGCCTGATATCTGGTGGCCGGTGAACCGATATCCATATTGATAACGGTACTATTTGGATCAACTGAAAATACACCGGCCCGTTCGCAGGCTATTTGTATTTCATCCTCTGTCAGTCCTTTTGATCTTAGGAATTGTTGTTTTTGATTAAGTGGACTACGTTTAACATTATTATTTTGTAAAAATGTTACGGCTGTATTGATCTACAGAATAAAATCAAATGCATTAATCTTTCATTTAGATTTATTACTCAATATATCGATATTTACGATTGGTTCTCGGGGCGCAGCGATAGATTGTGGACAGCCAATTGTATCGCCTGTATCTGTGTTGCTCATGTTTATACCCACGGATACCCGAATTGTGGAAGATTTGAATTTGTCGGAAACTAATTTGTACGGAATAGTTTTTCTTATTTCACTTAAGTTTCAAGATTTTAATAAAAAAAAATGCTTGAAAAAAAATATAGATCGTCCTGCTGTCTACACCGCACCAACACTAACAAATCGAAAATGGTCAAAAACAGTGTTGCCCACACAACACAATAATTTTCCATTGCCATAGAAAGCCACAAATTGAATTTTAATTTAAAATATATAATATTGTATTATTTTTTTTTTGGCTGGTTATAATCCGTATATTGAAGGAATCAAACAGCGGAATTGTTTTCTTTTCTAATCTGGCTTGTGTGGAGAAAAAAATCGTCCTTTTAATGCTGATAAAATAGCTCTAAGCACTAAATATCTTATATTACCGGAAATCTATGACTTTTTTAAACAAATTCTACCTTCTTTACAAAATATAAGCGATTCGAGCTGAAAAAGTAAAGGAATAATATGAACGAATAGATTTGGTACAATTTTAAAAACAATATGACAGTTCTAATGTCAATTATTTGTTGAATTTTTGACATTGATTTACGTCAAATTGTGTAAAAATCGTGAATTTTTCGATAAAAACAGATTTTCACCAAAAGAAAAGCCCGTAGTTTAATTATGTTGTTAAATTGTTGTTACCAAATAATAGGTTGAGGTAAGTAAAACGATTTCTAATTAGAAATTTTCCATATACAAATTGTATGTGATTTTTTGAAGATTTTGATTCTTTAGGTTATTTTATGTTGTCCGCAAAAACGATTTCTACACCATAAAAAGTTAATAAATTAGGAATTTTGTGAATTTCCATTTGAAACGTCAGTTATTCCATATACATATTTTATAACAAATTGTAATAGAATGTTAAGCGATCTTAGTCCAACCACGTACAGGTTGGAAACGCTATTTTGATATAATATCGTTTTAATCGAAAAACGATTATAATCCGAATCGTTTTTAGAATATAGATAGGATAAAGACTTTGAGCTTGTCTTGAATGTTGCGTATATTTTCTAATTACCTTACAAATTCAAAATATAACGACGGAATACTTTAACCATTGCGGTATGCGCCATCCATCATCGAGATTTATCGAAAAATAACCTATATCATATAATCGCCATTTTGTTTGTTTTGCTGGCGATGGTGTGACATTCAATTTTGACGTTTATAAAATAAAAATAAGTGTTACCAAACAATTATAATGAAGTGCTGTGTAACAAGTTGTAAAAATTACAGTACCAGTAAGAATGAAGGAATTTCGTTTCATCGGTAAGTAATTTTCATATTTTTTCGTAATTATTCTTATGATGTCATTGCTTTTAATATTCAATTTAACGTTTAATACTTATTTATTGTTTAAAATTAATAAAAAATTAATAAAAAATCAAAATTGAATATAATAATTTGAAATGTCAACAGCGAATGCAAAAAATTGCTAACAAGCGGGACCGTACTAAGGGGTAATACATTTAATGGGCCATCATATAAATTATTTAATCATAGTCAGTCATAATACAATACATTTTTGATGTTATGAGAATAATGTTAAAATATTTTTCTTTTTATTTTAGTTTTCCACAGGACGATAACATTAAAAACAAATGGCTTACTGCAATAGGTCGTCCAAATTGGATACCACCAAAAACAAGTGCTGTATGTTCCAGTCATTTTGCAAACAGTTCCTTTATAGTTTATCTTACCCATAAAAAACTGGAGAAAGATGCTATTCCAACAATATTTCCAGATCGGATCTCAGCATATGTAAGTGTGATTTGAAATGAAACAGAATGCCGCCCGGATTTTCAAATTTTGTCATCTACCAAAATATTTATTGAAGACGAGATATTCAATTTGGTTGAAATAAAACATCTTCTTCCGTAAAAATTATTTATCTTGAGGATCAATAATCATTATCTAGAAGCTCTTTTTTAAATCATACACTTTAATCTGTTTTTAATTAAACAGGAAGACGAGATATATGAAGAAATACAGACACTCGAGGAACCAACTTCAGAAATACAGACACTCGAGGAACAAACTTCAGACATACAGACACTCGATGAACCTATTTTAGAAATACAGATACTCAATGAACCTACCTTAGAAATACAGATACTTGAGGAATACAACACAACAGTAGATAAACCAGCCCTATTTAAAGATTTAAATTTGCCAGAAGAAGAGCAAGTAATTTTTGAAATGGACAACGAAGTAACAGATCAAATTGATCTTTATACTGATATAGAGAAAAAAGAAAAAACGGACACACTTCTTGTTTCGCAAGAAATACTACCCGATGCCATAATGCCTTCAGCTTTAAATGTATGTTTATATATCGAAAGAGAATGGTTCAA
This sequence comes from Platyura marginata, assembly GCA_026745375.1. Classification (NCBI taxonomy): domain Eukaryota; kingdom Metazoa; phylum Arthropoda; class Insecta; order Diptera; family Keroplatidae; genus Platyura; species Platyura marginata. The sequence goes on along the minus strand of JANSTT010009035.1, from coordinate 7,301 downwards.
AATCGCCTAATTAAACAATTATTTTGCAGGAAGTAGGGCCTCAACAATCAAATACTATAGAGAAACCATTAATTACAGATAGTTCAAAGGCATCAGCACGTAAGAATAATTGAAAAGCTAACTTAACATTTTTCAAACGTAGTCATAAGATTCAGGGTGTTGTATTAAAAAAAAAAAAAAAAACCACATTTTGCTGGCCCATTGGGCTACTCTATGTACATAAAAAGTTTGAAGCCATTTTTAATTACTTCTTTTACCACATACTTAGTCGCTTCTGGGGTTCGTACGGCGAAATATCAAGGCCTATGTCATCTATTCGAAAAAAAAATACTTTCATTTTCAAAATTATGATTTCTTCATTTTCTCAAATACAAATGGTGGCACAAAAACGTCCACCACCTTGTTTTAAATTTAGAAAGGCTGTAGATGTGGAACTAATTTAATTTAGAGGGCCTCAAAAATCTTTCCAAAAACAAAGTGAGTAGAAAAAATTAAAAACTAATTACGAACGTTTCGTTTATTCTTTTTTGTGTTTCAATTTAGATTTGCACTTTCTTACAGTCAACAAAACCAACCATTTAACAAATCTATAAACCAAATAAAGGACGATTGCTAAAAATCCGATAACGTCGATTGAATGATATTGAATAAAATTCAAATGAACGGCAGGACTTTGCATATGCTTGGCGCCTTTATGTCGAATAACATACTCCACCCAATATATAGCCGTTTCTATGGCTGTACGCGGTCGATCTCTGTACAACGTTGATATCTCCTTAATAGTTTTACTGTATATTGGATTGTCTAATGCTTCGTTGAGGGCCGCCGAAAATGTTTCCTCATTCAGTGTGGGAAAACTTAGCGCTACGGCCCAACCTTCATTTACAATTGATTTCAAATTGGTCGGTTGATCGCCATAGACGGGAATTCCCAGTATGGGAACACCGTGGTATTTCGATTCGGTAACACTGCCAAAGCCACAGTGGGATATAAATAATTTGATATTTGGATGGGCTAGAATGTCACTTTGTGGAAACCATTTACTTATCATTACATTGTCAGGTTTGTTCGGTAGATCATCTTCTTCCCATTTCCATAGAACTCTTTGTTTTAATCGGCCAAATACACGAAGAATGGCATCACGTCTTTCATTTGATATTAAGGCACTCTGGGCATTTGATCCCAAACTAAAGAATATTGCTCCATGCCTAGCACCATCAATCCAATCTTTAATGTTCTGTATTGAAATGTATAAATTTAGAAAGGGGTCCGGTAGGGGCTAACGTCACAAAAAAATAAATAAATAAAATTTACCTTTGGCAACGGTGACGGAGTAGTTTTAATATGCATCCCACCGACTTCCACCATAGCCGGTAAATATGCTTCCATTGATCCTTGACTAAAATGATGATTCACCAATACTAGGGAGACATTTTTTCTTGCCTCATCATATGATGGATATTGGTCACTTGGAAAATTTTTTATATACAGCGGCTCTTGAAGGAAATAGTCTATGGCAAAAATGGACACTTGTTCGACCAAATTCATTCCAAAATTTATCAAACGCTGTTGGAAATTCAGTTGCCCGGTGAATGTGGCAAATGTTGATGGATTATAGGAAACGCCACTTGGCATACCGACATAATTTCGGGTTAGCGACGATGGTTTGACGGTGAATACCATTGCGATGGGACACTCAAAGTAATTGCCTAAGCCAACATGAAAATCATTTAAGAACCAACCGACAATGACTAAGTCAAATTTTTCGTTTTTTATGTCCAAAAATTTTGGATGATTAATTAATTCATCGGCTCGGCTTGCCATTGAATTTATAAACCACAAAAAATTGCCTGTATTACTATTGCCAGTTTCGGCATTTTTCATTAATAGTTCGGTAGCCGATGCTATTTGTGTACTATCAAATGGCACATGGATGTGACGAATATTTTGTATTGGTTTTGATAGTGGAAATGAACTAACCATAGTGATCTTTAAAAATAAATCAATAAATTAGCATTCTCTGTCAAACAATAATGGGTACATCCGTCTTACGTTATGTCCTCGTTCTGCTAAGGCTCGCATCAGTGAACTATGTACGATCATGTGCGATATTCCGGGCACACTGTACACTCCCAGAATATTAGCCGTTTGACCCAGTTGCAGGGTAATTGTAAATATTACAAATATACACACTAGTTTGACCATATTTGTTTAAAATTTAATGTTTAACTAAATTGTTTCGATGTAATTGTTCTCGTATTTATTTGCACAATTGACTAATTGTAGCAGACAATTGCAAGATTAAAACCTTATCCGTTATCTACATATATTAAGTGCCTACATACATAGACAGAATGCTGATAAATAATGATGATGACCATTGAGTTGTTACAGCGAATTGAATGAAAACATTCTTAGCATTCTTGTTGTTTGTGAATTTATACAAATTTCTTCTATATCGTAGGTGTGAAAAAACAGATCGAAAAATTATAACCAACGAAACACAATACGACTACGAAACATTGTAAATATCTTAATGAAACATAGAGAAACATAAAGAAACATATCGTAAATAATTCGGAAACAATGCGTAGACACAAAAGACACAATGAAGAAAATAAATTAAAAACAATTTTATGAATCAAGAAGAAATATAAGGACGTAAACAAGAGATAGCAAGCACCGTTCAAAAACATTATTGCATTTATGGAAACAAAATAGAAAATTAACCGAAACACCACGCAGCAAACATTTATGCAATATCCGAGTTTGTTTGGGCTCAGGAACACTTTCTTATGGGGAACATCAAATGTGCCCATCACTGTTGTGAAATGCATTAAAGGAAACATTTCATAAACATTGAAGAAACATGTTTCTGTGAATTTTGAATTGATTTTTTTATTGATGTGAAATCTTTTCTTGATTTTGTTCCTTTACAAAACAACATTTTGGAAACATTGTTTCACTTTCTTAATAAGAATAAATCTGAATCGTTTTGTTCTTGATCGATTGGTACGAAACATTTATCACCAGCTAACTATATGTAATTGGATCGGGCACACACTTCGAAGAAAAACCTATGGATGACATTGCAGACGAAGCGTTTGTGTGTAATCCTCAAGATGCTCATATTAGGGGTCGACCTATAGAAAAAAGTGGCACTGTACCGTATTAGTCGAAGGTAGAGAAGGTGGAACGGTGTGGTCAGAGGATGAAATCTTTGGCAATGAACAGGCTTTATGTGGATGGGTTATATGGTTCCATGTGGAATGTGAAACGGTCTGAACTAATGGGAACTGAAAATCGATCATAGTTCTATTAAACCGATGGAAAATTGATCAAAAGCGAATATTTATTCAAGATCCGAACCATTTGTGATTTTGTTATGTTCATTCCGTACCGGATACAGTGCCAAAATGAAAATAAAAATTGACTTTTTCGGTATAAAAAACTATCCCTAGCCTTCACCAGAAAAAAAACGGCCAGACGTTGTAGACGAATAGTATACTCGAATTTAACGCCTATTTTCAAGGGAAGACTAGTAGTGTTTTCAGTATTCCCTAGTGTGCGGATTTTGGAATCAAAATTATGAAACATACGTGAGAGGCGAGTTTCAGATTGTTTCTTTTGGGCTTACTAAGGAAACATTTTTATCGTTAGTAGCCAATCATAGAAACAATGTTTCTTTTTTTTTAAAACAATTTAATTAAATATAAGTTTTTGGTGTTGTTGTTGTTGTTGTTAAGTCTTTCATGTACACAGAGTAATTTTGGTTTCACGTATGTAAATCTGTGCAATCGGCATTATCGCTTTAGTGGCGGCAAGCGTCACATCAGGAATTTATAATCGGCCTTGTTATCACCAGGTAACAATAAACATTGCTATTTTTAACTGTAAACAAGATCGACACTAGATGGATATATGTAATTTTCATTTTATCAGCGACAGATTGTAAGGAATCTCATTGATAATAATCCAGTTTTCAAATGTTACTATATTATTACATCATGTAGCACGTAGCAATAGCGTGAAGTGGTGATTTCATCAGCCATTTTGATTAGTTTATTTAATAGTTTATCATCCGCGGTCTATTGATCTTTTAGTTAATTAAATTATTACAATTTGTTATTCAATATGGAAACTTCTGAACGGCACTTCTGGAATTCCATCAACAACACTTGAATAATATTTTTTTTATATCTTATTTTTTTCTCTCCCCAGATATACCAGCACCAATAATGTTTAGTCAAGCCAATTGCTGTTGCGTCCACAATTGCCGAAATACATTTCAATGTGAAGATGCCCAGGCGGGACGAGTATCATTTTTCAAATTTCCCGCTCGTTATGATATTAGAGAAAAATGGATTGAATTCACCGGCATTACCACACCGACCAACCAATTAGTTTGTTCGATTCATTTCGAAGAGCAGGCAATACGACAAAATCCATTGACGCCCGAACAAAAATTACTGCACATCACAGCGATTCCCGTTTATAAATGTGATCCAAGTAAAAGTTTACTGCAGATCGGCAATAGAATAATAAAATCAATAAGTATACAACAACAACAAATGATTTGTAAATATTTGCCACTATTGTACATGAATTTGTATTTCTAGAGCCCTTTATGGGTCGCTGTATAGTGTCTGGCTGTCAATTTGATAGATCGATGGGAAAGACGCAATTATTTTATTTATTTCCGCAAACGCCATCGTAAGTATATTGTATTGAATTAATCGGGGAGCAGGGTTTGTAACGGTAGCACGACAATTTCCCGAAAACGACAATTATCGAAAACGACAATTCCCCAAAAACGACAGTTCCACGAAAACGACAATTCCTCGATAGCGACAGTTCCTCGAAAACAACAATTCCTCAAAAGGGACAGTTCCTCGAAAACGACAATTCTCCGAAAACGACAATTCCTCGATAGCGACAGTTCCTCAAAAACGACAATTGCCGCTATTTTTAATTTTCAATCTAATCCAAGTCGGCGACCATTTTCGGAAAATTTTATTGTATTTTCGGGGTATTGGCGTTTTCGGCGAATTGTCGTGGACCCGTTTAAAACAAAACAATTGTAAAAAAATAAATGTTTTTTTCTAGACCAAGTACTAAGATGCGAGCATTGCGAACACATCGCCGTGAATCCTGGATTCGGGCACTAAACTTGCACCATTTACCGGATAGCAAACTAAATAAATCATTAATTTGTTCGTTTCATTTTGTTTCCGGTTCGTTGATTGTCCGAAATTTTTCGAATATGATTGAATACTGATTGGTCCATTTTTTTTTTCTTTTCTTTTTGCAGGTTCTCCCTCACCTATAACAAATTTAAGAAATGTCGATTGGATACCGACACGAAATTTGTCATCCAAACCAATTAGATTGGTCGAAAAGGTAATCAAATTTTTTTAATATTAAAATTAATAAACCAAAAGACATATTTGTCCGATCTTATCAGCCTAGTAAACTTTTGGACCATTCCTATTCGATGGATATAAAATCATTATGGACAATCGAAACGAATAATGGAAGTCCGCCCGGTAGTAGTTTGCCCCCAGGTATTAAACTACCAAATATCGAAACAATCTCAGACGACGAGGTTACATATCTTGAAAATATTGAGATTTTGGATGAAGTTATGGTAATAAAGTCAACTAAGATATTGGCAGAAAAACCAAGCAACATTAAAGGTAGCGGAATTGACAATATTAGCGATAAAGAGAGTACACTGTCAAACAATGACGTTGCATATCTCAATGATATTGACGTTTTGGATACAATTACAGAAGATGTAGAAAATGTCAAAAAACCATTTCAGCCAAGGAACATAAGTAGCAAGATGAACAATGTTGTTAGTGATGATCAGAGTATACTTCTACACATCGAAACTATTTCAAACGATGAAGTTACATATCTTGAAGATATTGAAGTTTTGGATACGTTGGACACAGATGCAGAAAAATCGACAAAAATAACGGAAGAAACCGAAATCCAACCAAGGAACATAAGTAGCGAAATGGACAATGTTAGTGATAATGAGAGTACACTGTCAAACCAAGAAACTATACCAAACGATGAAGTTACATATCTGGAAGATGTTACAATTTTGGCGAAGTCCACCGAAATGAACATCAGTGACGAAATTGCGACAACATCAATTGGTCGAAGGGTACAAATTGATTATGTGGCCAATGGGCAGCAGCAATCGTATTATATTAAATTATTGAATTCGAAAGATAGCAACGAAACTGAAGCATCAACAATTAAGAAAATACAAGAAAAACGACGGAAAAAAAGGAAACCCAAAGAAAAACCGTTTAGCTATACAGAGCGAATAATTTCCAAACTATCAACACGATCTTCCTATAAGATGAAGAAACAGTCGTTTAAAAATTTAATACTGAGCTATCGAACGTTACAGAAAAAAGCTTTACTCGATGATCATAAAAAGACAATGTGATTGGAATTGTAAATATAATTACTTGGTAATGTTTATAATTTTTTGTTTGATTAATTATTTGTTTGTCTATAGATAAATAATAAAAATTATGATTTTTTCTTAAGAAATAGCGTCATATACTTTAATTACCTTCAAATTAGATGGAGATGGACTAGGTCAGGCCATACAGGTAAGTTTGGCACTTATAAAAAAAACCATTCTCCACAATATGGGCCATAGTGTGGGCACTCCTTAAGGACATTTAATAGAATTCCAAAAATTTGACAGAGAACATAATTATTCAGCTTGCTTTATTGTAGAATATAAGTATTGAATTCAATAAAGTAAAAAAATAATTCTATGCACAACAAACTATCACTGTATCTAAGCTAAACTTAATTTTTTGTTTAATGCCGGTTAAAAGGCGCCAAAATACATATTTCGGGTATATTCACAAACCACACAATATATAAATTGTCAAAAATCAAAACCATAGATCTATCAAATATAGACATGCCACAAAATCAACGTTTATCAAATCTTATCGACAAAGGAGAGTGTGCACCGTATATCTACCATGAAATTAAATACGCACACAATATTGGGTGTAGCAGTATGGAGGGATGAAAATTCGCCATTTTACGCCTTGAATCGATGCCTAACAAGGTAAACCGGCTCTCTTCAACTGTCAACAGAGATTTTGGATTGATTATTTACTAGGGTACTGACACATTTTTTAGGCTCTAATATTTTTAATTCTATTCATAACCATATGTTTGAAACTAGCGGCCACTCTATAAAATCTACTATAGTGGTGCGACAACCTGGAGAGTTATTGTTAGTTATGACCACTAAA
>JANSTT010009024.1:0-25899 GCA_026745375.1 Platyura marginata | reverse complement strand
AAAAAAGTCTCCGTACGATGCTGTTTCGTGAATATAATCTATTATGGCGTCTTTATTAGTTAAGTTTTCAAAAAAAATTTGAGACTTACGGAGACTTTTTTTATTAAGTGTATATATATGTATATATATACATATATATATCTAAGTAGTTAGATTTTTAGTGCTTGCCATTCCTGTCCTAATGTCCCCAAATAATTATATATGAATGAACCGGCTCTGGCATTATGACTGCTCATATACCTTTTAGATTTAGACAAAATGATATTATTTAATGTTGGAAAACTGAAACAGACATAGAGGTACCCTATACGGTGTATATATAGATGACGCAAACAATATTTTAAAAGTGGAAAACGGTAAAATTGTACGTGGCTTGCATAAAGTTCTAATTAAAATTTTCGTTTCTTATTTAGGGGTTGGCAAAAAAGGGTTCAAATCGTAAGTATGTTTTATATCTTTTGGAAAAATAAATTCTAAATGTTGGATTATATAGATATACATAGCTGCAGCATAATTCACGGGTAGAGAGAGGTACCCAAGAGAAAATAAATTTTTCTTATTGCGCTTGGAATTTTTGTGTGTTGTAAATAAATAATTAAATGAGTATTTACTTTGCAAAACAGTAAAACCAAGTTTTTGATGTTAAATATTATTTAAGGTTTTTTGTGATTATAATTAAACGTAAATTTAATTGTAAATAAATATAACAATATTACCTTTTCGGTTAGTAATGCTAATATTAGGTTTAGAATTAGATGTTCTGTAAATTATTTTACTTTGGCCGAACAAAAAAGAAAATAAAAAAAAATGCTCGTAATTTATTTGGAGAAAGCTTCAGATTTAATTAAAAAAAAAATGACTGACCGATAATCGTATTTTCTTCACGTTTTCCGAATAAATAATTTTAATTGGAAAATTCTTTTAATTTAACGAAGAAATTTGCTGTATACATATACAATACATATAGAAGATATTATTGAGGATAAAATTATCAATATTTGTAAAGCGTTTATTAGTGATGGGGTCATGTTCCGGACTTTTGAGATGAAAAAAATAAAAAATTTCTCTGGATATCAATTGTTATCTTATCTAGATGAAAGTTGCATTTACTATGAATGGCGCGGACATATTTTGAATGTTTTGATTATGTTTTGACCGAGAGTAACGATTTTTCTCTGACTAATAGAAGACGGTGTGCTACCATTAGTCGAAACTTCCACTTTCAATTTAATTAGTCTGACCAATTAATTAACAAAATTCTATGAAAGTTTAGAGTTGGAAAGGAGCAATCTAATTAACCCGGACGGTCTTATTGTAGAATTTTCTCAAATTCAGTGCACGAATTTTTGATAAATCCAAATACTGAATATACTTTAGAAACCTTGGAATTAATAAGTTTGTTAAACCTTTCAAGCTTAGTGCGGTCACACTGTGGAACCACCAATAAATAATTTTTTTTCCCTAATAGATGCAAATTCACTGTGTTTGTGTTTTGTTTGAACGTGTTCGAATGGCGCAAGCTAATCTAGTTCATTTTTTGAATATCTGTTTTCCATTTTTCTTTATAAATAAACATATAATTTTTAAAAAAATTACTTTTTCTGGAAAACCGGTAAAGCCGTCCGCAAAGGGTTAAGATACAACTGCAAATAATCATCAATAATATCCAGAATATACTTAACAAAGATGTTGACCTATGACCACACTTATATGTGATATCTAAACATGTATAGTATAGCTACTAAGTACTACTACTACATCATCATTTACTATAAACGATTCACTTTAAACAAAACAAAATCGATGAATTCCTTATTACTTGGATGGGCATAAAAGCCTATATATATACTTTTTAAAGGCTTTCTTAACTTAATTTTAATTACATTAAAGGGAAAAGCGTCTCCATTAGCCGCGGATTTGTTTGAATTGACTTGTCGCTATCTTTTATTACATTAATTTATGTGAGTAATTAATTAATTAATGTAATATATATGTAAAATTTAGTAAATTTAAGTTACGTTTTAGATAGATATTTCATCGTATATGCATGTATAGGTATTAATTATATATACGTAAAAGATAATTTATTCATAGCAATACATTGTCTGAAAATCGCTCAGTCAATATTTTAAGCGAATTGTTTGCTCCTCTATATTATATCCTAAGTAAATATATGCCAGAACTTCGTAGGCATAAGCACATAATTATGTGAGCTTATGGCCGGAAGTTGATTTAAACATTTACAATTAGGCCTCTTGTTATATACATATATGTAATAAAACATTGCATTACATTGCTAATTCTATATGAAAATATCCTTTTTCCTGTTTAAAGAAAAATTTAATTTACCTTATATCATCTAAACAGCTTTTCTGATAGTCTGCATACACCTCAAATGTACGTACTCCTGTATATTCAGCTTTTCCACCAGCATAAACACCTTCCTGTTTATCAACCAGCAACCATTGATGACCATCAAATTCAAATGTTTCATTGTATCGTCGTCCCTCTCCACCGTCCAATTCTAATGTAGCTGCTGAACCGTATCGATTTACACGAACCACATGCCATTGTCCATCATCAACGGCTATAGCATTCAGCCATAAATCACGTTCTTCAGTTCGTAATGAATTCAAATTGTATCGAAAATGTAAACGAGCTTCTTTAATTTCTAATATACCATACTCTCGATTATGCTGATCGCTAACCCTAAATAATTCACCATGTTGTTCTCTGGTACGAAAACGTAATTGAATCTGTGTATTGAAGCGATCGGGTTCAAAGCTTAAAGCATATTTAACGTAGCTTTGTTGTTTAAATGTTGTAGGTATTGTTGGTATATTACATGCGGGTCCTGTCCATCCCGGGCGACATTGACACCTAGCCTCACTAAAGCTACCCACACAGTTGCCATGTTCCCAGCACCGTGATGTTTGTTCACTTTGACTGCATACATCTTCTGTTTGTGGACATCCAGCAACGCTATTTCTTGACAGGCCCGGATGCGCCAAATCATATAATTTACTATTGTGCACCAAATTTCTGATACAACCATCGAATCCTTTTCCCATGGGCATATAATGCCAAAAGTATTGTGTCGGATCGAATTGCTCTCGGTATAGTCCGCCCACTTGAAGTGGTGAATTTACATTGAGATACTCATTAAACGGTGGTATGGTTCCTCTTGCCTGACATGATGAATCATCAAATTCTGGAGGTGATCCATCTTCCAATTCAGATACTTCGGCAGATTTACAATAGTCAATTACCATACGCACTGTTTCTGTATCCCAAAATATATCTAAGCGATGCCATTCTCCGTCGTCAAGACTTTTCTTTGTTTTGACCCGTAACTCTAATGTGCCAGAACCGAAATCAATAAGTAACCTAGGAAAACCTCTTTCAATTTCAACCGCAATAAAATCAGATACTAGCGTTTCGTCTTTTTCCGGAGGAACAATCGGTCCATTGTACAACAGCAAACCATCCGCTTTTCGAGTTATAAACTCCAAGCTCAAATGTGAATTATCACACATTTCCAATGGTGGATACCAAGCCCAACCAGTACCGCGGAAGCTTCGTGTTGTTTGTTGACATCTAGGTCCCGTGTATCCTGCTGGACACGAACATGTCGGACCATACCTGGTTTCTATACAACGGCCACCATTATAGCAAGGACTATTTCGACACGATTCACTTTTACTAAAGTTTCTGGCACCACAAGTGCACTCTGCTAATACATCCACACGTACCCCCACGAGAGCGGTCTTATTTGCATTTACCATATAGGGAAGTGAGCTAATGTCCAATGTATTTGTACACGATCCTTCGCACATTTGATTTTCATACAGGCACTCATCTATTCCCACCATTGTTATATTAATACCTACATCTTTCTCAATATCTTCTCGATGCATTAGCACAATTCCATTTAATCTAACTGGCTTATAATATGGTGAACCATGAGCAGAAAATCGAATATCTGTTAGTGGAGGATGTTTGCGGCGCAACTGAACGCTAAATATGTCAACGTTTTCTCGATCAGTACTTAACAATTCCGATAATTTATCTCGGAACCGATCGAGTTTACTTCGTGATAAACTTTGTGTTCGATAGTTCCAAACTCTTATGAAATCTTCATCAGATATTCCCGCTATTCTTACCGATCCTGAATTGATTACAGCTTCATGTGGTATTTCCCGAACAGTTACGGTAACATTGGCAGGAACATCTGTTTGTGTATGCTTCCGATCGTACACTTTAAATCTTAAACTATATCGACCTTCTCTGGTTCCCTGTCGCATTGTTATCATACCAGAATCTTCATCCAATTTAAAACGTGCATGTTCCTGCGATTCCCAATAAAACTTTTTATCCGGCAGATCCCAATCGTCCAGATCATAAACGTACACTCTGCCAATTTGTGTGTCTGGTGCCTGACCTTGATAATTGTACACAAATATCTCCTTGGAGCCCGGTTGCATTTTATTGTCGTTAACATCTCCAATTACAACTGTTAATGTACTAGTTCCAGTCATAGCTGGATTTCCATGATCTTTGATGACAATCGGAATAAGATATTCTTTTTGTTGTTCTCGATCAAATGAACGAAGCGACGATACAATAGCCATACCATCACCGTTGGCGCCCTCTGCAAATAATAAAAACAAACAATTTAAAATTCCGTGTTATTATGAATAAATAATTTGCTGGGCCCATTACACTATACCCAGATACGTACCTACTTATTTATTTTCTACTATTATGTTTTTTAAAAACAGTTCTCCGAACAATTTTCTTCCGTAGTTTGGGAAATATGAATTTTTTAAGAATTTTTATCAGAAATCTAAGGGATATGTAAGGCAAAATTGTTTCAAATCAATTTGTGGACGTTTCCAATAATTTCCATTGATTTTCCATATATTTATTATGGAACATTTGAAAATATCTAAAATTTCGCTCAAAAATGAAAATTCTATGGTAAAAGGGCGTTACAAACTCTGTAGCAAAGTTATAATACCATTTGATACTACGCTGATACAAGTACAATGTACAAACATGCACGACATACAAATTTTTGGAAAATTCAGTAATATTTTACCACCATTATTTGTGGGTGTTACTTTGTTGATATTTAGAGGGTAAAAACATAAGAAACACACACGAATGAGTGATGACATAAATTTCATATGGACGCTGCCTTTATTCTGTTTTATGCATCTTTGGGTCTATACGTGACTACTAAAACATAACAAATCACTCTACACAAAATGTACGTATTACTACACACAACATATAGAAAATGGTTCGTATAAAATACCACTTTAGGTTTTGGTGTTTTCAAATTTAATGGTAATACTTATATGTGTAGTATGTGGTTTCAAAATACGAGTGTCTACAATACGCCTCTTCCCTATATTTGACAATAATTTATTGTTATTTAAAAACCTTTCCAATTTTTTTTTTTTTTTTTTAATTTTTTATTCTCTATGTAGAGCTTCTGAGTTTAACGTTTCCCCTTTACATGATTCTATTTTTTTCCTAGCCCTTACTTCAGTCCCTGTTCATATCGCACCAGTCCTTGCTTAACCCTAGCTTTTATATCAGTTGTCACAGACGTCATCACCCCAGCAATCTCTCTACTAACAACATCCCTTATTGCAACGTTCAATCCACCCTAAATTCCATTTCTCACTCCAGCCAATAACCTTTAAATGATATTAAACTTTAACTTTGAAGGTTTCCAAATTAAAAGAAAATCGAAAAAAATTAGAAAGTTTTCCTAATATTTTCCCCAAATTTTTGAAGTTAGTTAAAATTTCCTAATTGTTGTGATTCTTTTCATAATCAGTGGCTTGAGAACTAATAAATTAATAAATTTCTTTGATAGAATTACGTAATTAAAATTTTATAATTAATCCTGTCCTAAGAAGACAATAAAGTATTTCGTCTTGGTAACAATAAGTTATAATAACATATTTTTTGTTAGTTGTGCCAACTTTTTTTTTGTTAAAACTCAGTAAGTAGACAATTTTTCGTTTGATAATGTCCAATTGAAAAATTTATCAAAATACATTTTTTGATTTAAAAAAACAAAAATTATTATTTTAAGAAAATTCTGTTAACTTAAAAATAATTTAATTATTTTCGATATTTTCATAAATAGTAATATCATGCAATATACTTGTACTTGTACGTAGTAATAACAAAATATTAACAAAGCATTTATAATTACTTCTTACCTACAGTAAACAAAATTTTGAAATAATAGAACTAAACATAAGAATTGTCAAAAATACCAATTAATTATTTTTAGTGTAAACTTTCGAAACAGGAGTCACAGTTTAGCATAAGTGAGGTAAACGCTAAATGAAGATATGGTAAAAGGTGAGGAAAAGTGAGGACAGGTAAGAAAAAGTGAGGACAGATAAGTGACAGTTGAAAGTGACTGTTCAAACGTAGGTACTTTTACAGTAAACAATTATAAAAAAAAAAACCAGATAATGTACTCACTTTGATCTTGTTCCACCTTAAACGAAGCTCGAATAATATCATCTGCACCTGGATCCAATCGAAATTGAAATGGTGGCCCATTACTCTTGGACCGATCATCATCATCAGTGGCAAGAATTTCGACCACTTTACGTGGTGGAACATGTTCCGGTAAAACTGGACGGTAATCCTTTAGGAATTTCGGTGCATTATCATTTATATCTTGAACAATTACGGTTAGAGTTGCTGTTGCCGTTTTTGGTGGTATACCATCATCAATGGCAAGTATTTTTACTTGATGTCTGGGTGTAATTTCTCTGTCAAGGGATCGTTGAATTTTTACCACACCCTCTTGATTGATGGAAAATTGTCGTTGTCTGTCCGATGATCGATCAATTGCATACGATACTTTACTTTTACCACTTTGATCAGGATCATTGGCTATAAATTTATCTAAAGTTTTTCCAAGTTCTGTATTCTCATACACTTGTACTTCTATATTAGGCCTATCGTAAATAGGTTTATTATCATTTATATCTCTTAATTTAACCACAACCCATGAGTATGCTACATGATATTTATCATTGTCATTGTCTTCTCCCTTGTCATTTACTTGAATTCTAAATCGAAAACCATTGCTTTGCAACTGGTCCTCATAATCGAGTGGTTGAACGATTTTTAAACTACCGGTGCCATCATTATTTCTGACCATTGTAAATTTATCTGCCCCATATCCACTATTGTCTATTACCTTGTATTGGAATTTATTTGTTTCATCCTCGTCATGTACTGTGACAGTTAGAATAGGCATTTCAGGAAGGTTTGTACCATCCGTCTCATCAACTTCCGTAAACCATTCGTCTTTTGTAAACTGCGGCGGCATATCATTTATATCTTTAACTCGTATAGATGCTGTGCCCGTTCCCTTTAATCCTCCACCATCCATTGCCACCACCTGTATAGAATAATCGGGCGTTCTTTCTCTATCCAAACAACATACGGCCGTTTTAATAACGCCCGTATCCGGTTCAATTTCAAATATTGGCGAACCCGTCTCCTCCTCAATCACATTTTTCTCAATTGAATAGATTAATTTAGCATTTGATCCTTCATTGGGATCATCATAATCGACAGCTGTCATTGTCATAACAACCATGCCGGCCGTACCATTTTCGGTAACATTTCCAAAATAAACACCTTGCGGAAATATTGGTGCATTGTCATTGATATCTTTTAGATTAACTTGAACATCAGCATATCCCACCAATCCTTCGCCACCTTCATCTTGAGCAAATACAGTAAAACGCCACTGTGGTCGTCCATTCGGTTGATCTCTATCAAGAGGCTGTAAAATAAATAAATTTTCTATTTTAATAGTGCTAATCTCTATAGTTGTACACACATAGAAAAATACATAACACATAGAAATATATGTATTTGATGGTAAGTGCTATGTTGGGCTTGGTAATAAAAATGCATTTAAAATTTAAAGTAGGTCAAACAAGAATAATTTATATATATAAATTTTTATACGTGTATACGACCCCCGCATACGTACAACCATATAATAGCAAAATGGTTGATTCATTTCCGGGATAAGAGCATGAGTCAATAAAACATCTCCAAAACAAATGCGAAACCGATGTAATGCACTTTTTTTCTGTCGTTTTTCACTATGGGGTGGGATTCGAAATAAAGGGGGCTTTTCTGTATAGACGTTCTAACATGTTATAAATTGTGTTTAAATAACATAGTAGGAAAAATCTTGTTTTAATACGATATTTTTACTACATATATGTACATGTACACATAATATAGGGTTGAATAGTCTGTTTTATTTTGTTTGTTCTTTGGTGGTGTTCTTTAGGGTTTTTTTTTTCATTATTATTATATGGATGGATACAGTTAGTAATCATATTGTTAGGATTATATCAATTTACAACAATCAGCAGTGGCCGCTAAATCTCTGTGGTTCGATATGGTAAATGTTGCAGTAAAGAACTTTTTTGATAATATTAGGTCCATTTTAATTGTGAGACAAACATACACTGAGATTAGTAATTTTTAAGATATACTCAGAAAAATTGTGCTTCGTTAGATCGTTGTTTTTTTTTGTGAGGTTATGCTAAGAGTCGTATCTACGCCGACAAATCCGAAACGTTGGAGCACCTAAAAGCCAACATCTGCCAAGTGATAGTCGAGATACCATCCGAAATGTACGAAAAAGTAATCGAAAATGTCTATTAGGGTTGATAAAGTAACAAATGATCGATAAAATACCTAATTTGTTACACGACGAAAATCAAGTTGTAAATCACATTTGCTACATGTATTTGTTACCAACATTTTTACCTATTTTTTAACCAAATGGTTGTCGTGAACTCGTCATTTTGAAATATTTTGGAATATCACACAAGATGGGGTTACTTCATGTATCTTAATTGGATGGAATCGTAAAAATGCAGATCCTGAGTAAATAAATTTGCATCTATATACCGCTTTTGCTTCCATATTGTGAATTGTATCAAAATTTAAATTAACGGACATTTTATTTGGAGGTAACAACTTGAGGTCGTTTTTAGGTAAGTTTTGTTTTAATTGCTTTTATTACGTAATCCTTACTATTTAGGTAATAATTTAAAGGAACCAAGTTTAGATACAAATTATTTATACAATGTGGTGGAAGCAATATTATTATATTATTTTCTTTTAATTGTGTATATTGTTTTAATGTACCACTAGCTCATATATGTTAGTATGCCATCTTCTTAAAGTTGAAGTTGAAGTTAAAGTGGATATAAACCTATGGAAAACCTTACCATTCCCCATAGGTAACTACATCCTTTTCAACTTTACGTAGGTAGATTATAAGAAAAACTTAAAGTCAACTGAAAATTTGTTAAAGGCTAAATCTAGAGGTAATTTTAATTAATTAAGCCTTTTCAACACCTACACCACACCGCATGACAGACAAAAGGTATAAATATGCTTCAAAAATTTATTTTATAAATCTGAGTGGTAGGTGGATGCTAAAAATCCCACATAGCTTACCGTTTCTGTCACAAACATTTACTTTCAAATAATTATGTTTTTTTTCAGTTCATAAAGTAATTAATTGTTCTCGTTTTTTTTCGAAATGTAGGTTATAGTGATTTATATACATACATACTTATATATGTATATATATACAGGCATCCCTCGAGTTACGCGGTTAATTGGTTCCGAGACTCAGGATTAGTTCAAACTACAATATTGCGTTCCGCGTAACTTGAAGTTCTTCTTCTTCTTCTTCTTCACTGAATATACATTTATCAAATTGAAATGACATCTTCTTTGTGTGTTGTGTGAAATGAAGTACTTGAGGTGTTTCTCCTGGAAACCTTACAAATGCTCGCCATTTCACCTGACACCCTGTGATAATGCAATTTCTAGACTGTTTTTTTAAGTGTAATCTAACCACCCGGCCACAGATTAAAGTCAACACACCAGAGAAAAACTTTGTCGGACTTTGTCGGACTTGAACCCGGGATCTCTCGCTCCAAAGGCAACCACTCAATCCACTAACCATAACTTGAAGTTCGAAACACATACAAAAAAGAAGGTTTCGTTCCAAGTGCAAATAATATCTCGGTATAAATTTTCAAAGAAATTGAGGTTTTTTTTTTGTTTTTTTTTCGCATTGTCGCATAGGAATATTAACAAAAATAATAAAAAAAAACTATAACTGGACTGAAGTAGATTTCAAAAGGCTGTGAAATGTGTATAAACATATTTTTTTTACACACACACTTTCACTGTCAGCAGCAGTATGTATTTCAAAATATTGTGAAATACATATTGTGAAATACCTATTATCTTTTTTATGTAAAAACATTCATCTGCAATCATATATTTTCTTTAAACACTAAAGCGCAAAACGGAGTCCGTTGAACTCCGCTGAGGAGAAAAGGACCAATAACTTTTAAACGAAAAGCTTTTTCAACATGAGGTTTTTCGTATTTTTAAGTTTTTTTAAGTTTTATAAGATATAGGAAAAAATATTGAAATTTTTTGTAACATAAACGCAAAACGGAGCTTCTAATATATTTGAGCTTGGACTCCGCTTTATTTCCTATGTAAATATTTCGGTTTTGCATATACCCTTTTCTATATTTCTATTCTTTGGTCCCACAGTGTGCTAAAAAAAATTATTGGGCAGGACAGTTTCGCCTTAAAATTTAAAAAAATCTGTTATGGGGATCTCACAAAACAATTGATCAAAATCAACGTTGCGCTGTACGTGCTAAAGGTTTAACTTTTTCCAAAAATTTTATTTGCCAAAAAATGTTGGAAATTCAAAATAATATAGAAATACAAAGTTTCAAAACCAAGAAAGTTCAAAATTGTGTCATTTTTGAAAAAACCACCAAAAACACGTTCAAGATGTTCGGTGAAAGACCAAATTTGTATCCATTTTCTTTCATCAGAATGACATAAGTTTTATTTTATTTAAATTTATTAATTTTGAACACGGTAACCTAAATAAAATAGATTTTTTTAAAGAAATCATACAAAAACTTATAATTTACATAGGAATTAAAGCGGAGTCAAACGGACTCTGTTTTGCGTTTGTGTTACAAAAAAAGTTTTGCGCTTTAGGGTTCAAAAAAAATTGCCCCAAAACCGCGTAACTCAAGTACCGTGTATTCGAAGGAAACCTATATATATATATTATAATATATATATTATTCAATTAGAAAATAGGTACATACTATATATTTCTATAAAAAAGCAATGTAAATACCTATAAATTCCATTAGTAACAAAATTAAAATTCTTTAAAACAAAAGGTTCCGTTTTAATTATAATGTCCTACCTACCTATATATGTTTTTTCTTTAATCTGAAAATTCTGTTTATATTGTGAAATGTACTTGTTATTATGGTTTGAATTGTACACAGAGCTTTATTTAACCTTAAACTTTGTGAATTTTATATGTCAAGCTTTAATATGGATTTTCTGCGACTTACAGGAAAATTAGAAGATATAATCGTATAATTCTGTGATAAGAAAAAAAAAACCAAATAATAAGAAAATTTATAGTAATTCCATAAAAAATAGTAGATATACATATTTATATGAAACAGTACATCGATGGCTTATATACAATACCCGCTAACTCATTTTTATGTAGGAGACAGTAAAAATTAAAGTTGTTTCGTATAGGGTATTGAGTTAGAAGATTGTTTAACATTGCAAAAAAACGAAATTTTTAATACAAACTTTTTGTGATAATTTTACCATATGTTCAGGGTTGCATAAACATCAATTATATGCAATAAAAAAATATTTGGTAAAAATGACTTAGCGGGTATTGTATATGGTTGAAGAAAAATGTGTAAGGAATGAACCAAATGGGCGTATAGTATGTTTTAACGTTGTTGATGAGCGATGGTTACGTGGTGCTACATGGTCCAGAATTCTTCCTATAAATCTACTCAAAACCAATCATCAAATAAAACTTAACTCTATAAATATATGAGGCAAAAAAAAAATCTATCGAGTAAATCTTTTAAGAAAAGTACTTTTTAGACACTAATGGACCTAGGCACCCCGTTGATTTATTAAATTCTGACACATAACAAATAAATTACTACCAGACTGAAATCACAGCAAAATATTTTCTATTACTATATATGACTTAAAACAAAAAAAAAAAAAAAAAAACAAAAATAAGTGCCTACGTGCCTCATATACCAAGGGTAATTCAATTTTGAACAATAAATAACTAGCTTAGACACCATTCCATATATAGCCTTATCCGCGAATAATATGTCTCCAATGATTTAAAAGGCAAAGGCTTGGACTTTCTTCTATGTTACGGCACAAATATTAAGTATGTAAATAGTACGGATATATTTTTACTCCAACCCACTTCATTCTCCCAATCCCCCCCCCCCAAAAAAAACTGTCAAAAATATATCGCACATATCATACGGTAACATCTGGTACCACCGGCACCCACTAGTACAATTATTTTACCATATTGTGGATTAATTTCCAAGATTTATGGTTGATATTTAATCTGATAAGTAATCTTAACATGCTTTAACTTAGTATTTGATTTAAGGAACATACCATACATACATATGTATAAAGTATTACATATAGAAAGAAAAAAAAAACCGAAAAATTATAGCACTGAAGACGTTAACTATAAACATTCAATGAAAATATGGCTTACCGTTTTCTTGCATGTATATGTTCAATGTGTCAACCGAAATTGAATTAACACAAAAACCCTCGTTATAAGACCAGGTTAAATACGATATACCTTTCATATGGCACGCAATAAAAAGAAAGTGTTCAAGAAAAAGACATTATTTTTTTTTTCTTTTTTTTGACTCTTATTTTCGGCTTTCGTAAGATGTAAGAAAGGGTGTTGTTTGATAACGTTAAAAAGGTTTCATATACTTATATAGGTATTTGGAGAATTCGTTCCAATAAACTTATTGTCCCTGTTTCTCGTGTAGCCCGGGAATGTTGCTTTTAATGTTTGGATAGCACCTTACATATAAGTACATATGAGAATATACGATAGGGAATTATGTACTATATATAAATAAAAATAATTCTTATTTTTTTTAAGACAATAATGAACAGGTAGAGATGATATCTGTAAATCATCAAATGTGCCTTAATTATAAGTTTTTTATCTTACTATATAAGCTGTAGCAATGTAGACTTAGATATTATAGATATGTAGATGAAAGTGCTAAGTATGTAGATAAAAGTGATAAAAAATGAAGAAAGAAAAGAATAAGAAAAAGATTAAGAAGCTTAATAGAGTTATGAAGATAAAAACGTTAAGCAGCTGATAAAGGTAAAGAACAAAAGCAAGAAGGTGAAGCAGCTAATATGGAAGCTGAAAAAGAAGGCAATATATTACGAAGGTAAACAAGAGGATAAAAAAAATTGAAGAAGGAAAAATTGCGAAAGAATTTGAATTGACGAAGAAGACGAAGTAGGCGAAGAAGGCAAAAAAGCTAAAGAAGGCAAAGAAGCTGAAGAAGAAGCAAAAGAAGGAGATGAGGAAGCTCAAGAAGAAGGAAATTGTAAAAGATGAAGGATAAGAAGCTGCATATGAAGCAAATGAAGGAGATAAAGCAAATGAAGGAGATAAAGCAAACGTAGATGATGAAGGATAGGAAAAAATTAAAAGATATATAAAAGCAGAAGATGATAGATATGAAGTTAATTGAGATGAGAAAAAAGTACAATATGAAGAAAATAAGGAGGGAACTGACAAGATAAAGTAGATGAATAATGAAGATAGATAAGGAAGCAGCAGAACAAGAAAAAGTAGATGAGAATAAATATTATGGTATCTTTGGATATTTATTCAATGGATAAAAGTGTCCCTTCACACTATGCATAAACTCAAAAAGATGAAAATATCTGAAATGCCATCAAATCGTAGATAAAAATAACTGAACATCAATTTTACTATTGTACTGGAAAAAAAAGTTTAGCTATTAGAGTTGTATGATTCCCCCATCCTACCAAATGTTGTGATGACCGACTGAATATTACTATATGATGGATACCTACATATACATACATACATAAACATGTAGATAAGGCGATTTATGAATTAGATATGACTCAGTTTCATTGACAAAAAATATCTTGTTGTTCTCATTCAAAAAAGCTACTGGAACAAGTCTTTTATCCGAAAACAATTCTTAAGTATCTATACCAGGATTATCCAAACTATTTTGGACGCGGAAGCCTCAGAAAATTTTCAAAAAAATTGTGAAATCTTTTATTTTTATTTTAACAATAGCTCTCCCAAATTTAATGTCATAGTAAATGAAATAAGTATTGTTTTGGTACTTCAAACTTTATTCAATAAAACAAAACTTAAAAAAAAACGAGAAAACTGAAATTATATGCCTTCACTTGAAAAATAAGTAATCAATTAAAATATGGCCGTGGAGTCAAGGCTTGAGACACTGAGAGAGCAAAATGTGAACATATTAAATATAATTCTTGTAAATTTTTGTTTAATAATATAAAATTTGGCCACCAGAACTGTTACGTTATGCGGAACACTTGAATTTTTTGGTCAAACGCCAAGGTTCCGCAAAACACACTTTGCGAACCACTGATTTATACATACATATAACTACATATAAGGTATAGATTTGCAAACCTCAAAAATGTCCTTATTTGAAAAACCATTGAAATTTTATTTGCTTTGTTTGAGCATCCAAGAAAATTCCATTTTCCTTAACTTCAATTAAGGTGCCTATCTATAGAGGGGAATATATAGATATGGGATATCCTTTTGATAAATTTTTAAAGATTTAGATACTCCTTGTTACATATATAAAATTTATATATTAAAATATAACCTTTTTTTTATATTTGCAAATACCTTCGCAGATGTACATAGGTAGAAAGAGAGAGAGAGAGAGAGCTACATTGTCTTTACCTAATGAATATTTGTTTAGCAAAATTTCAACGTAAATAATTAATTTTCTATTTTAAGTATATCTACCTAGGTACTTGCCTTGGATAATATTTATTTTTTCAATTTAGAAGAAAAAGGAACAGACAAAATTAGTCGAATATTGTCATTCATATTAAATACCTACATTCTTCTATAAAATATTAGAAAATTATACAGTTTGCTCAGAAGATGAATGTAATTAAGTATAAAAAGGCAACGGAATTTTTAATTTTTTTTTCTTTTTTTTTCATATAGAATATCTTAAGTAAATTTTGTTATACCCAATATGATATTCAAGAAACATTTATGAATAAAAAATTTCCTGAATAAAAAACGGGAAAACGTACCTACATATTGAATTTTTTATATCTTAAGTTTTAAAATTACCTACGTATAAAAAAAAATGTAGCTTTTTACAATTCAAATGAATTTTCCCTAATTAAAGGAAAAGTTGCTAACTTTGAAAACTAATTTTATACAGGACGTTTTGCTGCGACCGTAAATTATTTGAGGATATGGTAGAGGACTTTTTCTTTCTTTCTTTCTTTTTTTTGAATATATTTATCTTGTAGGTACATACCTACTGCATTAAAGCAGTCGGTTCACTGTAACTACTTAAATGGTTTGCATTAAGCTAATTTAAGAGTAACATTTCCTTAAAACTTTTGCAGCCGACATTGCTATTAGAACCTAGGACGCAGTTTATATGATGTCACCCGGGATATACTTATATCATATAAAAAGGTGTTTGGAGTTTGGAGTAATTATTGATAAAGTAAATTTGTTGAATAGGGTGAAAATATTCGGTGCTGGTATTCCACTTATTGCTTGTGTTTAAATATTAAATTATAGGAGAGAGTTAGTTCAATTGATACAGTAAAAATTGTTTTATTAAATGTAAAAAAAAGTATAAAGGCTATGAAAATGATTTTTGCTTTGATATAAAATTAAGCGTAAAAATAATTACTCCAAGGTATTTGATACTAATAATTCGTAGTAATATGTACAATTTTGCAAACTGCAATCGTCTATACTATAAGTTATATTTAATACATAAAATTCACCTTTAAACGGGCACTCAGAAATTTTTGTTCGTTTGTTGTTGATGTTTCAATTGACCCCACTCAGCCCTATCTAACAATTATTTGAATAATTTAATTATATATAATTGTCACAAATGTATTCAGTCAAAATCTAATAAATTTATATTAATTTATACAAGCAGGTTTTCACTATCATTAATGCAATAGTTGTGTTACAGAAATTAAACATACAGTAATTATTGATTGAACGTCATAGAACATAACAAATTTTAATCTAAAATGAAAACGATACAGTTTATGCTATGTGATGGACATCGATCGTACCGTTATGCTAATTATTTTTCAAATTAATCTAATGGATACTGAATATACATTATGTACAAATACAAATGTTAGTATAGCTAAATCTCCCATACAGAGTTAGATACTTAGATAGGTACATTCAAAAAATTGGTATCATTTCTGTAAAATACATATGAACATTGAAAAACAAAGCAACTACATACATACATATGTACTTCGGATCCTAGAAGACTTATTTATTAGAAATGTGATGAGAACAGAGCGATAAAAGTATTCGGAATATCGTTGATAAATAAAGCAAACAAAACTGGCAATAACTATCAATCTTTGAGGCACTCCGATATTAAGAAAAAATAAAAACCAAAAATCTGGAAATTGTTTCTTTCTTTTTTTTATAGGGGATGATTTATGGAAAATTATACCATTTGAGATAAAGATTGAACCTGGAGTGTATGTCCTTGAATCAATTTGACATGATTCGGGACCATTCTTTCTGTTTGCTTGAATAAATGAAATTAAATTTCAATCAATATGTACACAAGAAGTAGCAAAACAAGAGGAAATTGAAATACACGAAAAATAACAAAAAGAAAAACATAAAGCGAAGGAAATTATTGTTAATAAGAAAAGGCAAATATTAATAGCTGCCTCGTATTATGTGTACGTATGTAAAAAGAACTAATAAAAGTTAAAAAATAAAAATTTTGTATTTACAAAATTTTCTTAGAAATTTTTTGTTTTGTCTTGTAAACGTCTGAAGGTATCTGAACTTTTCCAGTACATTTATTTCAAATAATTAAATGTTTTTTAGCGGTGTGCGCCGAACAAGAAGAATATGAACCAAAAAAAATGTAATAAACTTCTACACATAGGCTAAAATATTATGAAATAACTTCACCACCATCAATAATCTTAAAAGTGACGCCTGAGGTATTTTTCCATGTAATATACCTACTTTTATGTTTTTGTGTGCTTTGTTTTGGATTTGTCAACATATTCTTGTGAAATATATGTCAACACATATATTTCATATTTTTTTGTTCAAAACAACTCAAGTTATTTAGATATATACTTAGACATATACATAAATAACACCTTTTATTCTGTTTTTCTGACAGAAAGTAATATCTCAATAAAAATATAGGTGTTTGTATGTAAGTATGTACAATTGTGCACATTGTACATTGACATACATATAAGTAAAAAAAGAAATTTCTTTTACATATATATGATATGATTGAGACATATCTTATACTTTATGGAAAAGATGCTAGTGTCGTGAAGAATTTAATAAAAAAATTATTACTTTTGATATTGGATAAATTATACATTTAAACAAAAAAAATTAATTCATGGTCCTTCGAGTCGGATGGTAGAAAAAAAATAAAGCTAAAGCTGTCATTTAAATTTTTTCCAGTAGTATTTCTAGTAATTATTTTTTATTATTAAAGAAGATATCGCTCTCTACTCATACATATCTTCAAATTCTAAGTAGAAAAATTAATTTCCAATTGAAAAAAATTGAAAACAGAGAGTGCAGATATTCCATCTATTCCACCTTCATTTATTGTTGGACTATTTGTAAATTTTGAAACAGACCTTTTTAAGAACAACAACAAACAAAGATGATTGCCATTATTTTGATTACTTTCAATTAACAGTTGTGGCGTGGCGTGTGTGTATGTGGACATTCGGTTCAGGAGTATTTCGATGCAGGGGGACGTACTACTAATTTTTATCTCTACAATCTATTAAAATGTCATGGAAAGTCGAGAAGATATCCACTTTTGTAAATTATGGTTGATTATTATCGGTCCTTCGAATCGTTGAACTTTAATTTGAGACTTTATCTAACCAAATAGATGGTTTTGTTTTACTTAAAAAAGTTTACTTCATTTATACCAACTTATTCTTATTCCAATTTCCATTGCTCTTATATAACGGATACACATCAAATTAGAATTTATCTAAATTACTATAAATTTCCTCATATACTGTGTCTGACATCACTATTATCGTTTAGAAGAGACAAAAGTATTTCTTTCTTTTTTATTTTTTTTGTAAGGAGCAATCTTTTTTTTTTTCTTCTTCCTATTTATTATGTATCCAAATACAAATTCAAAATAGCTATGAAATCGTAATATATTATTTCTTTTGCATTGATTTATTTCGTCTTAATACTGCCCAACTGACTACATAAATTATGTACAATTTAGGTACCTATAACGAAGGAATAAAAATATTACATTTCAAGGAATAAAGAATGGATTCCAGCCACATTGAGCTTGGAGAATAAATAGTTGCGTGCTGTTATTTATATGTATTTATGTATATATACATATATATGTTTGTAAATATAATGTACAGATGTATATAAAATGTCAAAAATATGAACTGTTGGTATTAGACATAAATGGTAAATGACTACAGAATTTAAATTTACTAAAATGTCGTATAAGTCTTTTAATAGAAAATCGTTATAAATATTTCTGACATTAATTTTATTTGCGAAAATGAAAATTCTAAGACAACATTTAAGAAGAAGGAGTAGTTAATTTATAATTTAAAGTTAAATGTAAATTTTCCATTTTTTTATCAAATTATCTCTTATTTATAATTCCACTGTGAAAATTTAACTGAACTGGAATCGATGTTCATGTTTTCAAATTTTTATTAAGTTCTGGTTATGTTTCTATGCATGTTAGTCACTTTTTGACAGCTATTCAACCAAAAAGTGACTAACATGCATAGAATGACACAAAATACACAAATGATCTCTTTAGTTTGAATATATTTTTTTAATGACTATATATTTTTTTAATGATTTTATGCCAAAAATATTTAGTTACTTATTTCTTTATGTATTTCAATTCTTTAAATAAGACAATGATGGAAGTCATGTCAATATAGTTTGTTGTCTTTAAAGGTATGCCACAAACTTACGCCAACTGAAGTGGTAATCTTTTTGTTGATAAATATTTATCCAGAATTTTTTTCGATATTTTAGTGAGACATTTATTATTTAAAAATTTCTCAAATTTTTTTTTAGCAATTCTGGACGAATCTACTTAGATTGTTCTACAGTCACGTTTTTAGACTAGTTTTTGGTTTGTTTTTAATAATTTAAAAAAAATGTTTATCGTAAAACGGTACGATAAGAGAAATTTGTTGACGAAATATTTTTTAAGATTCGGCTCTTTGTATTTCACATAGATAAAAATATCAACTACAACTAGACAATACACGTATACAACCAACGTACGTAAAATTTTATATTTTTAAATCTTTTTAATTTAATAACATTTCCTAGAGATGTTCCATTCAAATAAAAAATCTAATTTTAATTAACCCATTTAAACCCAGAACTATTTTTATATATTTTGTTTAATTCATTTAAGAATGATATTCGTACAACTCAAAAGAAATGTTTAAGAATTTGTAAATGGGTCGTTTTCGACCCTTTGGGTTTAAATGGGTTAATATCTGTTTAGTCAGAATTGAATTCAAATTCTAATCACCAACGCTGCCAGTCCACTTTGACTTTAAAATTCGATTTAAATACCAATATGTTCATCACTTCGTTGATGCGAGTGGTTAAAATCTAAATTTAAATCAACTACGTTCATACTCTGGCAGCTTTGAACAGGCCAAAGATTGATGTAAGATTAAATTAAAGCAATAACTTCCAACAACCGACTGGAACTTATTTTAAAACCCAACCAACTAATGTCGTACAATTGAACTAATAAATTTTCAAATGAACAGGACATTTATGTTGGCAGGCAGATCCTTTTGAATTGAAACAATAATTGTATATACACAATATAATATAATACTAGCTACTAGAGGTTATTACATACCTTAAGCACAAATATCTCTCCAGTTGTTCGGTTTATATCAAATTTACTGTTTGCTGGATTGTCTGGATCAATTCCTTGTCCGGTAAGGAAATAGACGATATTTTGTGGGCGATCCTTATCACCATCAGTAGCTGTCACCTACATATGAAATATCGTTTTCAGTACATTATGTTTTAAAGTATCATACATACATACATACATATATATGTTCTATAATATATGTACATATGCATAATATTAATTATACCTACATATTTACATAAAGTGCATGCATGTTCTATCTATAGTTAGTAGCAAACATTAAAACAGAATGGTACACATAAAATAATGTGCCACAAAGAGAAGCAAACTCAATTTTATTTAACAAAAAACAAAAAATAATGTTAAGTGAAAAACATGCAAGAAAAACATTGTTATCTACTCAAAAGCAGTTTTTTTTTCTATTTTTTATTTTTTTGAAAAATTAATGTTATGTTGAATGTATGCATATAAAATATATAAAATGATAAATGACACGTTAGCTTTTGGTTAAAAAGCTTTAGCAAATATTGTTAAAGATTTTTGCTCTTTTTTCTTACGACACTTTGTATACCTAAATAACAGCAACTATACACTCGTATCTAATATAGAAATAACAACAACAGCAACAACGACAACAACAAACATTAATTTTCTTTTTAAGGAGTTACTAACAATAAATGTATTTTCTAGTATATCATGATAACAATCGATGTAAAACTTTTCTGGCGACAAAGCTTTTGTGGAAAAACAAAAGATTTGATTTTTCTGTGGCTTTGTTATTAGGGAGAGGGGAAAAAAAGTTTAAAGTAAACTTTCTTGGATAATCCGGGATTTCTGGAGGTAGAATCTGGTTGTTGGTTAGTGTAGTAGTAAACAACAATAAAATCGTTTGTTCAAATTTTTTCTTTGGCTTTTTTGTTGTTGCTAATATTTGAAACTGATTCCAAAAAAAGGGTATATGTATCTTATTTCTTGGTATTATAAGGATATTGCAAAGGTTTGCGTTTTTTTTCGGTTTATTCAAATTTACAAATAATATTCGTTTTTCAACTCTTTATTCTTGAGAAATATTTATCGTCAATCGGTTTTTGTTTACTAAATTTCAAATATGAGGGTTAAATGTGCGTATATTTGGGGAAACAAAAAATATCTGTAATCATATTGGGCAATAGGAAAACTTTTGGTTTGGAATTATCGTAAGAGATAGAGGTTGGTCTTATTTTAACATAAATATAGAAGAAGAATGTCCTTAATTTGTTTAGGAACTCAGCTATGACTATTTTTTCCCTATTTTTTATTTTTCTCGATTGTGGAAAAAATCTATACGTATTTCAATAATCTGTATAGTTGACGGTCAGTTTATCGTAAGTAGTCTGTCGTTTAGCCATTTTTTGTAAAAGTAATTTATCGTAGTTTATCGGATACTTTACGGACTATTTAGATTCTTTAGGTTAAATTGCTTAACGATACATTATGAATTAACGAAAAATACTCATTTTTACCTATAAATTATCAAAGACCAACTTTGAATTCTGCAGTAT
Source organism: Platyura marginata (assembly GCA_026745375.1). NCBI lineage: Eukaryota > Metazoa > Arthropoda > Insecta > Diptera > Keroplatidae > Platyura > Platyura marginata. The sequence continues at coordinate 4,145 of JANSTT010009024.1, read as the reverse complement.
CTGCAGTTGTCGATTTTAAAATTCTATAAATTTCTCTCGCAACGCTGAACCCATTTTTTTTTCTTCTATCCTTTGGAAACAAAGTGCCAACTAATAAATGAAATTTGAAAACCATTCGGAAAACCTCCAATTAATTTAAGATAAATTTAAATGAAAATTAATCTTCTTCATGTAAAAATCCTTTTCAGACATAAATAAATTACAAACTCTATATCAATTTTTAAAAAAATTTTTGTTTTACTTATATTTCACTTTAACTATAGGTTTTCTCTTATTTTTGAAATTTAAGCACGCCTTTCATATTAAGTTTAAGAAATCCTAGAAAGGAATTGTTAAAGTTTCTACAGTTTTAGTATTATATTCAGACAAGCATACAAAGTTGTTTTAATATAAGAAAACATAAAAAAGGGTTTCCATTTTTCTTGGAAATGAATCGAAATAGATAAGATTGAAGTTTGAAAATACTTAATGCCTTATATGATACATGCATATGTACATTAAAAGAAAGTCTCATTAAAATAATTTATCTTAGCATTACTTTGGATTAAAGCAGCTTAAATTTATAAGAATTGTATGTATGCCATTCTCGAAATAATTGCATTTAAACTGTTTAATCCAAAGCAGTCGTTAGAATAATTACCGTAATAACGAGGAATATGGAAATTTCTTCCTGTCACATAAATTACAATAAGAATAATTTCAATCATCTTCTTTCAAAAAACTTTCATTTCGTCCTTAAAATGGAGGATCTTTTTTTGATAATTATCTATTTTTAGTTGTCTTGTATGTACATTTTACATATAAGAAAAAAAGATCCATAGGGGGATTAAAAACGAAACATGCGTTGGGATTTAAAAAGAAAAAACAAAAAAAAAAAGCTCAAAACTTTTATCGAGTTTCTGGCAATTTGAATCCAAAATGGGTATAAGAAAAAGTATTTGATAAGAAACAAAATGTCTTATACATACGAATTATGTAGATAAAATTTACATACATATACAAGCACAAGGTGACAATTGCTGCTAAACCAATGAATTGTGCACGCAAATAATGTACAATGGTACCAAAAACAATGCAATATTTATGAGAAGGTTACACGTTTTCTTAGTTTATTAAGTTTTATATGCATAAACATATACCTACACAGCATATGGTACGACTTAAATAGTGTGCAATAAATAATACAGCTATGTACATACATACATGACATGTCTAACAACTTAAGTTTTGTCGAAGCTTTACAGTCCTTTGAGTAATAAACTCTATTTTAAAGTTCCATTCATATGTAGAGGTGTCTATTATTTTTATGTAGATGCATTTGCATATGTATATGCACGACTCTATACTTAATTTAACTGCACAGAATTAGACTCCACCACACACATTTTGACTTTTAACAATTTGACTCGACGCAATTTGACTCAACGCAATTTGACTGCACACAATTTGACTCCATACAAAAGTTACATACAGAAGTTAAGAAAATTGAACGGCACTCGTTTTGACTCTATACACGACTCTTTAGTAAGTTTAATTTCACATAATTAGACTCAGTTCAATTCGACAACACCCCCCCCCCTTGTTCTACTATAGGCAATTTGACTACAATATAATTTGACTCCATATAATTCAATTTCTCAATAAAATTAATATCTTTAAGGATGATTGCGATCAAATTTACCAGAGATATTCCTGTTTTTGATTTTTTGAACATTATCCTGATCAATTATTATTCGATAAAGAATATCTGTCAATTTTGTTCAAATTTAAATTTGAAAACGGAACAAAGAATAAAAACCAATATTTCCAGGTTGAACACTACAGCTGGCTGACAAGGTAGAAAAAACATACTTGAAACCATCTTACATAGTAAATAACTTACTAATATACCGTACATATACTTACAAAACATACAAAACATACATAAATAAAGCTTTGTTTAAGCTTCTTTTCAGCATTCTTTTGTCTCTTTGCCAAAATCATCCCTCCTAATTGTTCGAATATGTTTCTAGTTCCGCATTAAAGCATGTAGGCATTTTCTATTACAGAAAGTTTTCCATAAGAAGGATGTTGTCATTAAAATTTAATTTACTTTCAGCCCTTTGATATATTTCGAAGTAACGTTAATGATATATATACATATATAGATTTAGAATTTTGTGGAAACCATTAAAGTTCTTGTTCAAACATAATATTATATTCTCGTTATTGTGAATTATAATGAAATAAATTGTTTTGTAAATTTAGTCCTATTAATGAAAAATGTTTCGTTAAAAATACTATATAAATGAAATTTTGAATTTAGTGTTGCCATACAACAATAAAAAAAAATCGTCAAACTCTTACTTTCAAAAACACGATCAATACTCACTATAGCCCTAAATAAGTCGCTGATACATTCATTTCGACCTTATTATTATTCGATTATACATAAATACGACAAAATATTATTTATTACTATGTAGAAGGGTATTGAATACCTTCTTTAAAAAACACTTTGGCCGTTGGTTAAATAGATAAATGAAAAATTTAATCAAAAAATACAATTTAAAGAGGAAAAGTTTTTAGTAAATGCTGATTACGCAAAAGCCCTATGCGTGTTAGAATCGAAAAAAAAAAACGTAAATCATCCTAGGAAGCTGAAATAATTATCCGTTATGTACAAGTTGTCAAGGACGAAAGTATCAAATACATTTTGAACAGCAATCTTTTAACAGAAATTTATTAAATTAAATGATGATTCAAACCCCCAAAAATTATAATTTAACGTTGATGGAAAATATTTTATGTTATTTTAAAAAAAAAACACAAAAATTAAAATAAATAATTAACAAACGTATTTCCATTAATTTGAAGTATTTACAATCCTCAAATTAAAGTATATATTCTTAAACATTGATAAGACAAAAAGCTGATTTATGCTTCTTGAAATTTTGACGAGAAATCCTTTATTATATACCTACTTTACAAATGTACATTGTTCAAGTAGGTACTACATACATACACCTACTTATATAGAGTAAATAGAAGTATTTGTACATTTATATGTATTATGTACCTATATATAGTACATACATATGTATACATAAAAGTTGAAGTGAATAATTTTCAGTTGTTTAATAATACATCATCAGCATCACATAGATACTATGGAAGGCAACCTCCTTTTAAATTGTTTTTATGACGTGAATTAAGAAGGGTCTGGCTTGCGTTAATTTATTAAGATTAGTTCTATTCTCTTCTCACCCTATTCATAATATAAAAACATGTACCGACTTTAAGGGTTTTGTAGACATTTATTTTAACTGTCCACAACAGTATGAATGTGTCTGTGTGTACTATATACGGATCTGTATATATCTATACATATATAGGAAAATTTCCATAGTTTCCCCAGATATTTTCCCATGAATATTAGCTGATATCTTTTAAATTTTGTATCAAATCTTAAATTTTCGTCTAAATTTAAAGAATACCAAAAAAAAAATGAATTTCATGGGACATAGTTAGAAAGACTCAAGTATTTAAATTGATATAACCTTTTTAATGACAAAAAATTATTCGCACGACATTTTCACTTAAATTAAAGTAACGTCATTTGTCACCTTGAATTAATATTATGCTAAACTTGTTCGTATATAAGAGTAATATAAAAAAGAGGCTAATCAAACAAAATGTATTAATTGTGTCACTCATTTATTATAAAAAACATTTTTTTTAATTTTTTTATTTTTATTTAATTTAATTTAATGCAACTTTTTATAGTGATCGTGACAGGTAAAGGCGAATATTACTGAAAGAATTGAATTTGATTTTAATTTTTTGGACATAATTCCATTAGTGACATCTGGCATCATAGATACATAAATAGTGAGGGTCCTAATCATTTAAGCAATTTTTTAGAAAAATTCGATAATTTTTTTTTTATAAAATAGACTAACGAAAAATTTGATTATGAGTCACCACTAAATCTTTTCAAATTGATTTGTAAATTTCTGATGATTATTCAACAAAGAAAAGCGATTCTAGCGAGATATAATTTAACATTATTATATTTTGGGTCCATCTAAGTCTATCAAGCCAATTTTAATTTAAATAGATTTTATGTAAAAAAATTATTGAAAATTGTTTCTCTCGAACGATTT
>JANSTT010009013.1:0-25906 GCA_026745375.1 Platyura marginata | reverse complement strand
CACGTAGTTTTCATGTAGTTTTCACTCAATGTAGTCTATAGGTATAAACTACGCGTTTTCTACAAGGTAGTTTTGCTTAAATAAACTACATTCCCATCCCTGGCCACCACAACTAACTAACTAACTAACTATAGATTTCTTTCATTTTTGGTTGTAATGAGGTATTTCATAGTAGTTAATTTTCACGCTTATTATTTTGCACAACGCAAACCCTTCCCAATTTTTGCAATTGCCCTTATTTCCCGTTCATATTTTCAGAAAATATTAGCATTTAAAAATAGGTTTCTCAGATATCAATCCCAACAAGTAGGAGAAATTACTGAATTTCGACTTTTTCATACAAAATATGACTTACACTTATTTTTTTGCACACCACTGTACATATGTACATATATACGAATATAGTGGCAAACATTACTGAATAAAAATAAAAAAATGTTTTCACCAAAAATTATTTTTCCGCATTGAATTACAATATCATTGAATTCCAAATGTTGGTACGTGGTTATACTCAATGCTAGGAGGGTACTTATTGCGGTGAAATGGGTATTTTGTTACCTCATTTAATGCTGAACCACAAAACTACAATGTTAAATTTCCGCATCTGATGACATTTGGCCAATTTGGAAAAAATGCCCTATGTTACAACTGTATTACGTTAAAATTACCATTATATATCTTAATACATTTAATCTAGCAGAAGTTTTGGGTGCTTGGATGTATTTGGCTTGATGTATAAAAATTGAAAGAAATCTGACAAGATTGTCTGTTTCTATGTCTCCCATCTAGATACTTATCTAGAAAATGTCTACCTACTTTATCGTGGTTTTAAAGAACGTCGTATATTTTTTAAATTACACCTAAGCCTCATTATACGACATTTCGCTATAACGACCTTTTTTATTTATGGGACTTTTTCCGATTTACGGCCCACAATGTTTCGTTATACGGCCAAAAATGCTGTACTATCATGCCTCAACTAGACTATATTATTCAATCATGGCATTATCAGACTGAAAATACGCTGTATCATCTACAAGGGAGATTTTAAGATTAAGATTGATTTTTTAGTGGTGATCGATGCACCTCGACCTTTATTTAGATCTATTGTGTCCCCTTTTCTTACTTCTATTTTCAAGGAGCCTCTCCACTATTTAGAGTACCTCCTCAAGTCCTATTTTCTTTAGGAATTTTAGGATTTTGAGTGGGTTAAGGGACGGAAGGTCCTTCTCGGTCAGGCAGTAGTTCCCCAGATAATCTCTCCTTTTGTGGATGAGTGCTCCGCATTCTGTAAGGAGGTGTATTGGGTTTCTTCTGTTTCTTCACAGAACCTGCACGTGCCGCTTTCTTCTAGACCCAGCTTCCTTAGGTGCCCCTTCAGCCTGCAATGGCCTGTCAGGAGTCAAACGGGTGGATGCCGTTCTTGCCAGCTCGTCCGAAGGGAGAATTTAACGAGAGTCCAATAATTTTGTCCTCTTTTATTAATTTTAAAATATAATTGATTCCGTTATACGGCTTTTCGCTTTACGGGCAACTTTTCCGGAACGTATCTAGGCCGTAAGGGAAGCTTAGGTGTACAATATGTATCTTAAACAGTGGCGAGGCATCAAATAAAGCTTGTGACCCGTTGACACACCAAAATAATTGAATATTTGCCTCAAAAATCAAAAGTAATATTTAGAAAATTTACAACGTGAAATAAAATAGCATTAAATTTGCATTAGAATATTTCTACTAATAATGATGAATAATGAATCGATTCGCCAAACCATACAGCAAATTCCACCACTGCACGATAAATTTTATTAATTAATATTCATTATATACATAATTTGATTTTTGTCGTGATCAACAATTTTTTTTTTTCATCTTCTCAGGTATTCAGTTCATTAGAATAAAAGAATATATAGTCTTTAGATACATCACTTAAAAAATACCGACAAAAAGTAAAATAACAAAACAAAAATATAATTAAAATAATGCTGCCATTCATACTGCAACTAAGCAAATTAATTACCGCAATTTTCGCTTTTCTCATTTTATAGGAAAATGTATGTATATACCGCTACGCTCTATGTATACTTAATTCCCATTATTATGCATTACACAATTAACATAGAAAATTCCATTAATTTGATTACGGAAAACTTGTTACTTTTATAAATCGCAAATTACAGAATAATTATTGTGAAAATATTTTCCTTTATGTTTATATAACAAGAAATAACATTACCATATAACTAACCACACATCCACCAAACATACTTTTGTTGCATGAAATAGAGGTTTTTAGAAATAATTGTTCATTGTTATGTATCCAACTGCAGAAACATTATTTACGTATATAAGACATGTATATGGGAGTACTAACTAGTATTATATTCCGTACTGTTTGTTGTTAGAGTTGTTACTATAAATATAAGTATTTTAGAATAAAGGTGAAGCGACGATGGGTGGATTTGTATGTATAGTTACTATAGAAATAGATATAGATATAGAGTGTTAGTTACCTTCCCTGAAAATTATATTATATACAAATGTGGTTGTTGGAGAGCAACATAAAAAACTAAACGAACTCTATATGTGTGGTGTTTATGTAAATGATAATCCATAAATTTAATGCAGAACGCTAAAAGCGGATTAATTAACGGGGCCTGTGTGTGTCTGATGCAGACTAATGGTAAATATGAATTGGAGGATGTTTATTGAGCTAAATATTTATGAAGATCATCATCACGAGACGATTATACAGAAATTTACCGTTTTTAATCGTTTATTATTAACATAGTTTTGAACAAAATGAGGAGGAATTTATTTTGGCGACATAATCAAATTTACACGTCCATGTACAGCACAATCCCATGAAACTACATTACATTATGTACAAGTACATATGTATATGGGTTGGTTGATAATATTCCATATATGTATAATAAACATAATACATAATATGTAAATGTATAGCAGATATAAATATGTATGATTTTAAATTTTACAATCTGCGGCTTTGATATTGGTAAATCAATTAAAAAAATTTAGTGATAACAAAAATTTATTATTTTTTAATTAATAATTTAATTAATCGTCACGTGCAATAGTGAAAAACTGAAATAGTTAATATTGGGACAAATAAAACCGCAAGGGTTCTTCATCAATTAAAAAGTTTATTATAACATAAATTTATTATTTTTTAATTAATTATTCATCACCTAAAATAGTAAATAACCGAAATAATTAAAATTGGAGCACACACAGCCGCAAGGCTTCTTTATCAACTAAAAAGTTTGTTGTAACAAAAATTCATTATTTTTAATTTTAATTAATCATCACATCACGTAATATTTAAAAACCAATATACATCCATCCCTCGATTTGCACGGTAGATACCTTTCCACGACAAATCCGTGTAAAATGAGACACAACATGCAATGAGTGCATTCAATATAAAAAAAACCGTGTAAATCAAGTACCGTGCAAATCAAGGGGACGGCTGTATTTAAAATTGATTCAATTACAACCGCAAGGTTTCAATTATCAATTAAAAATTTATTAAAACATAAATCTATCTAATTTCTAATTCATCAAGGGCAATATAGTAAAAAAAAATAAAAATAAGGCTTTTTCGTCCAATTATAAAGAGTAATTTGTAATTTACAATAACGCTGCCCATTTTAAATGAAATTTGATTTTGAACACAATAGACAAAATTATGGGCAGCATTATTAACGACAGCAGAACAAACCGCTACCGTTCGAAAACAAAGCGTTTAATCGTTTAAAAACATCGTTGATCAATACAGTGGTGCTGAAAGTACTCCGATAGTAAGAAAATATGTACTAACTACTATTTGGTCTTCGGTACTACCGCACTACTCCCCAATGGAAAATACTACTTTTTTGTATTTGTTTTATTTTATGATATGAGGCGCTAAAAATTTGTTTAGGTCGTTCTTGCATCGACTAAAAAAAAATTATTCAAATGATGTGAGTTTTTCTTGCATATTATCCGAAACAGAACCACACACACCTTAATTGTGTTCTGTAGATTTGGATAATGTGGTTCTTACTGTATATTTATCTCCGTTTCGAAAAATTTGTGAGTTCGGGTGTTTTAGCACTGAGCGCCTCATATATTTATTTTTATTTTACTCTAAAAACTGGATAATGTAAATTGTAAACCATGCTAACGCCTAAAACTCTCTCTTAGTTATCGACTGTCATAATAGAGGTGTTACCGGATAAATTCAGCCATTTAAGTGGAATGGACAGATGGACATGGATATTTCGACTTAGAATTTCACGAAAAAGAAAATTGTGTTAAATTTTTTTTTCGACAATAAATATTAAGGAATGTTACAAACTCCATAACAAAGTTAGTTTGTTTTCTCTTCAATTACGATACTATCCATTCAAGAGAAATACTACCCTCGGTTATAAGAAATTGTTAACTTCCGAAAAGTTGAAACGGCAGCACTGGATCAATATGGCTGCAATTTAATCTTATATTTTAAAATGGTGGTAGACACTCGTAATAATGTTGAAGTGGAGAGTTTTTGTGATATTTAAATTTCTTTTGACTTTAGATATTTGAATATTTTGTATTTTAATTATTTTTTTTTATTATTATAAGTAGAAAGTGTTTTGTGAGAAGTGAATAGTGAGAAAGCCGATACCACTAGTAGTTTATGATAAGAATTTTAATTTAGTATGGATACTTACATTAAGTAAGTCCTGGAAACTAAATGTTCCAAGTTATAAATTTTTTAAAAAGATGCCATTTTGTAAGTCAATCTTCAGCTATAGGTACTTATAAATATATACAAATACATATATATATATATCTTACAAAACAAATTATAACTAAATTTTAACATCCCTTGAATGTTTCTTTGCAAACAATTACTAAAAAAATCTTATTATGTATGTTACCTACAGTCAATTTAGTAGAGACAATGTTATAGAAATGTTTTTTTTTTCTTATATATTCATATAACTTTATTATGGTTAGCCCCTTTATCGCATAACTTCGGTAATTCATTTTTTATTTTACCCATCAAAATATTATAAATTGGACCGAACTTGAAATGTTTTCTTTTTCTGATGATGTCAGTAAGAAAAATAAAATTTCATTTCCTCACAACCAAACAACTAGGTACCTATATATAGTATATCTACAGTTCTACACGATATATGTATGTACTATGTACACCTACCTACCAACCACAGTTAGTTAATTTAATGAAATTGTTCTCCTCTGAAACGTATTGCCCATACCACAACGGAAAAAAAGTTTAAAATTAAAATGTATCCATATATAAATTGTATATTATGTATAATAGGTAAATATATATATAAACATAAAAGCCACTACACTCTCGCCACTACCACTGCCACTGTCACTAAAATAAAAATATTTTAATTTTCTTGTTTGAAAGTTTTAAATTTATTCTAGTTTTAAACTTAATTCCGATAAACCTGGATATGTCAACAAAACCATTTGAGATTCATGCCACGAACTTAACCGAAATCCATAAGGGTTATCTATCTACAACACAGAGAAAAAAAGAAAGAGAGAGAGAAAGACAAGCATATACATATATATATATTTTATGGACTGTGTACGGTTCGACGACAGAGAACAGGGAAACGTTCAAAAATATGTTTGTTTGTTAGTCCTCCTGATTTTATTTGCTTCTCTAAAAGGAAAAAAAGCTTAAGGTGAATTCAAAATGTATTCATGTCTGGGGACGTGCTAGATTTCTTTTTAAATTAAATCAAGGCCAATAGTTGAAATCGAACATGTTTTATCCAGGGAGTGTTCATATATTTATGTATGCATTTGTATATATGTGTTTATAATGTATATATACCTACATATATATATATATATATATATATATAGACTACAGTAAAGCATATCATTTCTAATATATAACTAACATCAGGTGCTGTTTAAATCATCGAATATTGATTTGTGGACGAGCATCATAAAATATGGGCAGCCTCATTACTACCATGTAAGAAGGTAGTGGCTGTGCCAAAATACTAAACTAAAATATCACATAACCCTTCTATTCGTGTCTCTTTCCGGCATCAAGAAATAAGCTGTCCACTTACATATATTTATATGGGTGTTACATTGACTTTTTAGGTGATACATCTAGAGACTTAACCCTTTGCGGACGGAAAAAAAACCAAATAAAAAGAAGTAATTTTTTTAATAAATTTACCAACGCCAAAAACAATTAAAAAATGAACTAAATTACCTAAGTCGAGCAAACAGTATTTGGTTTATGGGCATTTGAAAAAAAAAATGGTGGTTCCACAGTGGTACCACTAAGCTTAACACTAAACGTACCGTACATTTGGTATATACCTATTTTTACCAAAAACGATAAAAAATACCGTTCACTGTAGATTATTGTGGAGAACATAAGATTATCAGCAAAAACGAATGAATAAGAGAAATAGATGTTGAAACCTGTGATTCGTAAAGTTTTGGAGTCGGAAATGAAAGACGCCCTTTCTTAACTAAATATCTTTACTAATTTCAATAGGTATGTACATTTTCTTAATACTAAATTTACCTTATCTCTAAACTAAACATATAAACTTACATATTATTAATGCCGACATAAGAATTCCATTCTTTATTGTTTTATTGCATAATGCTAAAATACACGACCCTTATGAAATGTAGATAAATAGGCATTACACAATTTGCCAATAACTTCATAAGGATTGCAATAAAACGAATGGAATCCTTATTTATCAAAAATCGTAAAGTAAAATGAGGAAAAACGGTCATTTGACCGCTCTGGTACGTTTAATGTTAAAACGATTAAAGAAAATTCACTCAAACCTGTTTTTGTGCGCTGGATAGGGATAGCATAATAAAAGACTCCATAAAAACAGGTTTGAATTGTATTATGTATTGTGCTGAACATTTTTCATTTTCCGCAAAAAATTTTCTCATATCGCATAAAAAAACGGCACAAAAACAGTTTTCACTGTAATCAACTTCTTATATTCATTAAATATTACCCCCTTTTTCAAAAAAAAAAATGAAAAAAAAAAATGTCCCCTGAAGTGAATTTAAAAAAACTCTAAATCGTAATTTTTGATACGCCTCTTTTCCAAATATAGAAAATATTTATTAAATAAATTACTTTAAATTCCGTATCAAATATATGCAGAAAAGTATTAAACGGAATGGGAACCATTTAATTATATTTAAAAAAAAAAAACCGCCCCTCTTATAACATTTTTAAATATAAATTATTTATCATTTTACATAAAATGTATATATGAGCTTAAAGCTATAATCCAAAATTCCAGATATTACCAATTTTCCACATGAGCTCGAAGTGTAAGTAATTTTACCTCTTAAGGTATTACTCAATTATTGTACCCCAATTTATAAAATAACTCAAAAAAGCTTATCCCTCATAAAAATACCATAAAAATTATCTACAACATTAACCTTCTATAAAAAACTGAATTTCTTATTTTAAATTTCACATTTTTAGTCATTTATTGCCAATAAAAAACAATTTAGAGCACATTTACAACCCTTTTGTACCCATTTTATCAAACCACCTTGAAGTGTCCATAGTTGAATTTCATAGAGATGAAATTCCATTATATATATAAATATATATGTATGTATGTATATCAGTATAAGTATTATATATACAAAAGCAGCCAGTGTCAGACAACCAACCAACCCTCTTCTGGCATCTGCATAGGCAGAATATAGATGGTCGACGAAAGTATATTCACAGTTCATGTACATTATTGAAAGTACCAAAAAAAAAAAAAAAAAAAAATACCAAGAAGAAGAAAAAGAAGAAAAATCGCGTAGGAAGTGTGAATTTATATTTTGTTCTTCTAACATGGTAATGTGAATTTCTGTATTGGATAAATCAACCCTGGTATTGGCAATTTGTTCGATAGAATATCCAACATATTATATTAACGCATCCTCGATCTCTTATTTCAGGCAACGAAGGGTGAAAAATATTTTTTCTCTATATCGTATAAAGATAATAAGCGTCATTGGCCGGGCCATAGATAGATAATATAGAGAAAATATAACACACATACACACACACACAAACACACGCTCAAACTATATATCTTATTTTCTTCCTAATTTCTAACATAAAAGTTATTTATGTTTTCTACGTATAGTCGTACATATAGGACTGTTCTTTCGAAAAACACTCAGTTTTTCTGCCCCAGCGCAGCTGAACACTTATCCAGATTGTTGGTTTGGTCAACATAAATATAACCAACCATCCCTAAAAACTGTTGGCTGCTGCTGTGTTATATGAACATCATACATACATACATACATACATACAATACAAAGAAAAACAAAAAAAAAACCAAAAAAAAAAAAAAAACCAACTCAGGGACTGCGAAATTTGTTAAGAACAAATTGGTAAATAAGGAAGGGATTTATAAGTGATAATGTCGCTGCAAAATGATTTATTTGGGAAATTTGCTTGACATGGGCAGAGCTTTAATATTGTTTTGAGGACAAACTAAAAAAAAAAAAAAAAATAATGAAAAAAAAAAATTATTAATGTCCTGTATGGCCGATGATTTAGTGACATTAATAATTATTGTGCACTAAAAATTGTCTCTTGTCTTGTAGCACAAAAAACCACCCAAAACGCCTTATTGTGGTGCGTGACCTTTCAGATATACTTCAGTAATAAACTTTCACTTTTGTTTGGGAGAAAATGTTTTCTTTTTTCATTAAATGGAGTGATAATCTATGTTCACTTGAATACACTCCATTTCGTTATTATTCTTAAGTGTAGGCGTTGCTTGAGGCCATTTGTTTCTGGGTGATATGTCGAACACTATACCTACATATATACTTATGTGTGCAAATTTTAATATTATGTAGGTAAGTAGATAGATATATATATATATATATATATATATATATATATTTACTACTTATATGGATGTGTACGGAGTGTCATATAAAATAGTGCTTACTTAACATTTTAAGAAAATACCACAAAGAATTTATTGTAATTTATTTTTATGTAAAAGTTTTTGGAAGTTTATCCGGTGTTAATCTAATTTTCTCATCTTAACTTCTGACTTCTGACTGATGTGTTATTAATTTCAAGAATTAGCCCGTAATCCATTTATATCTGTTAAGACTTTCAATTCTCTTAACGTGGTAAATGCTGACATTTTTTTTTTTAATTTAATTTTCTTTGTTCTTTAAAAGTAGATTTACCAAATATGTATTGGACTCTTGAATCGAAATATAGAGGATCCGTGAAAATTAAAGATATCTACTTTACATCATGAATATATTTATAAAAAGAAAAACGTTCACCATTTTGATAAAAGGAAATTTATGAGCCATCGAAATCTTTGGCCGATTCTATAAGGATATTTTTAAAATGTCAAATTTTAAAGGTTCTTAGACTTTTCATAATTAATTTTTATATAATTTATGAACCCTTTGATAGGTTTTATATAACTTTGATACGTTTGATAAGTTTTTAACACCCCTTAATATTCACCGTAGAAAGGAAATTCATTTTCTTTGTCGTGAAATTTTAAGCCCAATTATCGATGTCCCTTGATCAAGATTCTGGAAATTACACAACTCGTCAGCTTAGAATAATAGGATTTATTGTCTTTGTCGTGAAATTTTAAGACCAATTATCGATTTCTCTTGATCAAGATTCTGGAAATTTCACAACTCGTCACCTTAGAATAATATGGTCTATTGTCTTTGTCGTGAAATTTTAAGCTAAACGGCTAAAACTAGATAGCAGAAATTTTAACAATTTATAAAGTACTCTAAGAGTAACATTTATATTGTTTTTGGAGTTAATTGAGCAAGATATAGGGGAGAGTCAAGTACTATATGCACCATTCATTTACTCGAAATAGAGAAAAAATTAATATTACAATATAATAGAGAATAACAAAAATTTAGATTTCAATAGATCAGAAAATTTCCCGCTCTACCGTAATGGCGCTGCAATCAATTTTATATCATTTACAGGGTTTTCAATCATTTACTCCGACTTTATTCAAATAAAAAAACAATGAACATAACAAAAATTATTGAAAATTGAAAAAATTTTGTGGTTCAAATAACTATGGTTAGCTTCTAGAATGTTTGTATTGAGTCGAAAAATTTTCTTGTGTCTTTTCCTAAACCTTTTGTTTCTTTGCGATTTATTTTTCAGTGTATGGTACTTAAAGTGCTTCAAATTATTTTCCTGGTTTTTATTTAAGACTTTTGTTGAAAATATTTTTAGCTAAAAGACTTCATTTGATTGCAAAAACCAAAAAAAAAAAAAATCGAAAACAAAACATCATGTAGAACACTCATGTTGTACAAAATGTATGAAAGGACGGAGGAGGAGCGTGGTAAAAGTTTGAAAATCGGAGTTACTGCGAATAACATTTTAGAGTATTTATATAGATTTTTCCCTTTTAATGAGGTGAAATTGTCGTCATTATATTACACCAAAATATCAATTCATAACATTATTTATTCAAAACTTGTACAAAACATGATACATTTTAATTTGTTTTTGAAGTAATTCTATATTCAGAACTTATTTATATTCAGGTAGGTAATAGCTTAACAAAACGAAACTTTTGCTTGTATGATAATCGATTTCCTACAGTGTGTCTTCTATCATTTTTGCACGTTTACTGTAGAATAAAAGATTTATGATGCATATAGAAGACAATTTTTCATATATATATGTATATAACTATATTGTATTATATGGATATCTCACTCTATCTTGTAACAATATTTGCTATATAAATAAATCTACGTAGGTAAATTAATTCGTTTCTGTATTTTATTTATTGAAAATAATAATTTTAGTTTACGAAACTTTTCCCTGTGATTTCAACAAGACCTAACTGTGGATTATTTTCAAAATATCAAAATATCAATTCTGTCAAAACTTTTACCAAAACAATTAATCCACCTAATCACATGACATAATATGTGTTGCGCTTAATTGAATTTTAAATTATAATCAAGATGGACATAATTGATTTTTGGTTTTGTATACATACATAATACGACTATGTATTTGTGTCGCTATAGCGAGAAAGTCAAAAGTTCAAAATGTTTCATTGGCTTCAAAACTGATTTATTATAGATATCGTTTTTAAATTTGCATATGCATACATATATAAGTGCGAATAATTTGGATTTATTTTTAGAAAAATTGATTTTTCTTAAATTTTAAAAATTCATGAATCTTCAAAATGATTACAAATGGCAAAATACTTGCTATTTTCGAACGAGGAATGATTGCAGGTTCGTTACATCGGTCGAAAAAATATATAATTTAATATAGAACGGTCAAGATAGAATTTCAAAAAAATAGAAAATTCTATCAAAAAAGTCTTGAGTATATAATTTAATTATCAGGGGTTATTTAGAGGTGAATTTGTGAACATTTTCAGAAATCGACACGAAAAGTATAATTCAAAATGTAATATCTTCAAAAATACCTCACCGATTTACAAAAGTTTTTTTTTATTTTCAGATTTCTTTTAAAGTTAAGCATGAAATTAAAAATTGTGTTAAAAGAAATATATTTTTAACAATACCTACTCTAAATTTTTGAAATTAGGATTTGCTTATTTTTCAAGATATTCAATTACGCGATATATTCAAATTTTAAACTCTTAATTTTTAAAATTTATAGTAAAAATAATCAAAATAATAAAAAAAATAAATTTTTTTTAAAAATAATTTTTAACCCTAATTTTTTAATTTAAAGTATAATTATATACCAGGGGTCGGCAATCATGAAGCCAATGAGAGCCGCATGGCGGTTTTTCATATATTATAAACACTCCCACCATATAACTAACATGTGCCAATAAAGTAAGGCACAAAATTAAAAAGGTCGTAAATTTAAAATATCAGTTAACTGTTTTGATTAAAAAATTGACTTTTTTTTTTGTAGAGGCCCATTATCTTGAATTTTATGAATTTTTGTTCGGACATCTACCATCTTTTTCTGGATCACCAAAAATTTTTAATATAACAGTGTATTATTTTTAAAAGCTTGATATGATTTAAAGTTGATATGATCTATTTTTTCATATTTTGGCAACCTATCTCCTTGAAAAACTTAAATTTTCGAGGCATTGATGCTCAAATTCTGTTTTTCACTCATAATATAATCATTAACTTTTAATGTGAAACTTTAAAAGAAACGGCTTTTAATTTTTGAATGGGAGCCGCACTTGACTCACCAAAGAGACGCATTTGCCCACATATACAATTCAATCTTATCAATATTTATGTATGATCGGAATTTATGTACGCACTCATTCCCTTACATTCAAGGACCCTTTGTGCCTGATATATATTTGTACCTATATTAAAATTAGATTTTTTAAATTTAGAATGAATTTAATGTATGGCCAATTGCACATATGCATATTGTCCATAAAAAGTATTTACATTATATTGAATAATTACAAAAGTTAAAAAAAGGACTATGCAATATCAATTTCAAATAATTTATTTTTTGCAATAATTTCACCGCTGCTAGCGTTTCGTTGGTCGACCATTCATTTTTAAACTATTTTGATTGGATAGCTATTATTAATAGCTTAATTGGAAAATGTATTTTATCTTTTGTATTTTATGAGTAATGTCAAAATATAAATTCAATGGGTTTCTCATTATTATTTATGTACTATACGTATGTATGTATATTAATTCTATTTTAATTGGTAGTATAATCCAGAGAGAACATTTTTAGCAATTCAATACATTTAATTGGCGTAATTTATTATTGACAAGGCGATTATTTTAATATCAATTAGTGCACGTACATTGTACAACATATATGTACATATGTATGTAACTAGTATTATCGAACAATTATAGTGTACCTAAAACAAAAATCCCAATCAATCAATAAGCTAAATTTCTCCCAAACATATTTTAAATTTCAAACATCCGTACGAGAAAGCAAACTACATCCGTTTGAGATTTGATTTAATATGTGGGGCACGGTGATTAAGAGAGAAATAAGTGAAAAGAATTTACCATGTACGAATCGTTAAGAACTACAAAGATAAAAAAAATTCCTAATCGGTAGATTAAAAGGTAAATATTTGATTTCAAAGACATTTTGCATAACTTAAGGTATCTCGAGCCAATCTATCCTTTGTACGCGACCCCAAAAAAGATAGAAATAATGTATGTATCTTGTGTACTTCCCTTTCTAAACGGTAACTAAGAGAAATATTTAAATTGATAGGGGTATATGATTAAATCAATTCTTTATAAGTATAGAAATTTTAAGCTTCTCTCTAGCCCCAGTGTTTCTCAAATATATTGTGCTCTGGCAATAACTCCTTATATTATATAGAAATGGTATTTTTATTTGTGTGTAGTCCATTTGAAATACTTAAATGAATGAATGAAATGATAGTATCATTCTAAGTCCTTTTACGGTAGAAAGAGGTTTTCCCATTTTCTTGTACCAATTTTATTTTATTAAAGTCGCAAAATCATTCAAATAAAATGAGAAAAATGGGGTGTTAGATTCAAAAGTGGAAATTCACGTCGAAAAAAGAAAAAATACCGTTAGTAGGCATATTGTCGCACAATTCACATTTCCGATCATACGAGATCAAATTTGAACAAAATCAAAAAAATTTTAGCAGTTGAACCATTCACACAACTAGTCTGGATCCACTGATGAAAAGAAGTATCCACTGATAAAAACAAGCGACTAGTATGATAGCGTCACTGTGATTCATTGAGCAAAATGTACGTAAAGATCGCAACAGTATTCTGATGATAACATTATTTAGCGATATATGTACAATGTACTGTACATATCGATGGCTTATGTACAATACCCGTTAACTCATATTTACCAATTTAATTTTTATTGAATAAAATTATTGTTTATGCAACCCTAAATCTATGGTAAAATTATCACAAAAAGTTTGCTTTAAAAATTTCGTTTTTATGCAATTGTTGACCATACTTTATACAAAACAATAAAGTTTCTACTGTTTCCTGAAAAGTACATAAACTGGAGTTAGCGATTATTGTATATAAGCCATCGATATGTACATGAAATCAGTTTCGCCCCATTTGAGAATCACTGTCTTAGCTCAAGGTACTACCTACTACGAACAAGTAAATTAATGACGCCTTTGATGTATTATTACATAAAATATTTGGTGGAAGCAAAAAGGAATAAAACGTAATATAATATAATTTGCAATAACAGTATAATTTGCCAAAAAAAAAAAAAAAAAAAAATTGCTCTCTTGTTATACCATTTTAATGTGCTGCCTTTTATTACGATAAATTTTCAATATTATTAGTCAAAAAGCCCACCGTGTAAGAATGAAATTTTTTTTTTTTTTTTTTTTGCTGAGCCAACAAATAATGTCCAACCGCACCAAAAAATCATTGACCAGGCAGCAGCTAAAATGATGTCACACCAACAACAACAATACAAAACAGCAATAGCAACAACAACAATAATAATATCAACCAACAACAACAACAACAACCAGGAAAATGATGAAAAAATGAAATAATAAAAAAGCTTTTCATTTTTCGAGTTAACAAAAAATGATTTGCCATGACAGCAAAAATTTCCCATTATAACAAACAAAAATTTTCTCCTTAACTGTTTGTTGTATTTTTGCAGTATTTTCACTTCATACACAGAACATAAACCATAACCGAAAGAAATATTATTTGTACTATGAGTGGGTACGTATAGAAATGGTACAAAGTAAATATAATAAATCACTTCTGTTAGGTGTGTACTGTGTACGTACAGCAGCTACATAAGAATGTAAGTACATATATATATATATATGAAGATATAGGATACATGACGGGGGATACTATTCAGCTATACAAGAAGTTTTAAGTACCATAATAGAAGTATGAACCGAACTAACTAAGGGGTAGATTTCTATACCATCCCATATTACCACCTATAATAATAACAATAATTATGACCTGAAACAAAATACTTCGCACATTCGACTATCTATCTATCTATAGTTCGAGAATTTAGGTTTTTCACTGCATATACTCGTAAATTGAGAGTATAGCTTGTAAGCCAATATATTTACTAGATACTCATCGTCCATATTCTAGGGCGCGCTTGTTTATAACCATAACTAAGTTAATGTTATAATTATTCGAAGCACGACTGCCGGTACTCTAGGTATTGGGTATATGTACTGAATAAACGTGAACAACATTTTCTGGCTTTATATATATTTCTTTATTTATTTATTTTTTTTTTTTTTTTTCACATAAATTCTATTTGAAAAAGCTTTCTCTAAAAGCTTCGATTTTGGGTGCCGAATAAATTATGAATTGGCGGAACAATAAATAATATAAAATGCGTTAAAATGAATACAAACACTGAGTTTGGCTATTGATTTGTGGGTAATCAGTACGCACACCACCTCTGTAATATGGTGATATATATATATATATATATATATATATATGTATAGATGAAAAACTTGCGAATAAACTTTGGGAGTTCGTGTTAAACACTGAACACTGCCTTATATAGGTATGTATCCATCCATTCAACCATTCATCCATTCTATATCCATACCATATAAAGATATATATATATATATATATTTAGAGTGTACACAAGCCGCCAATTCGGAAACGTGACTGGGAAAAGGTTTGGTTTTTGCTTATATTGGGGAAGAAGAACTTCTCGGAAATGATTATCGTAAATTTTTATAGAATTGATAGGAAATATTTCTGGCGTATTAATTTCGTTGGAGTTTCCTATCAAATAAAATGAATTTCAATATAGCTTCGGTTATTTGGTTTAAAATTTACAGGTAGTAGAACTGAATGTAATAATTAATTTTAACTTTCTGTATTTATAAGCAACAGAGTTTGCTTCTATTCTACTACGTAGTTAAACCGAAAATTTCGGGTCACAACGAAATATAACCAACCAAACCATATATTTGAACAAAACATTGAATTTGTTATTTTAGGAAAACCTATAAATGATATATTTATAATCCTTAATTAGTAATTAATCTTACAATAATATACTGACTGTACCTGCCAATTTGAAAATAATTTTGTAACAAATTGTTTGCGGGGGCAGAGGTGGGGGGGTTTTGTGACTGGAAATAGGAATTGAACAAGTAAATGAATTTATATAGGCAGTTCAACTGACTATGTATCGATAATATTTGCATGAAGATTTTGTAACATTTTCGCTGTCTGCACCTAAATTCTAATCGCTTAGCGAGAGATAATGACAGCTCAAATTGGTGTATTTACACGCAGAACTTCCTCTTTCAATGTGTTAGTGCGAGAGTTTTGAAACGGTTCTAATCGGTAATATTATTTGTTTGGATATATTTAAGAATTAATTATAATATTAATAATCTGGCATTCTATATTTAAGTTAAATGTGTATAGATTTAGGAGAGGTTGGTTCATATAGTCCTAAAGCACCGCGTAAATATCTATAACATCTGCCAAATAATCCAACTACACGAGTATGGAAAAACAAAAAAATAGCATATAAGAGAAGTTTCGGTAAATCCCTATTACAAAAAAAAACTGAATATTTCTGGAATATATCAGAATTATTCAATTTTGTACCGCAATACTCCATCTGTCATTATTTCTCACTAAGTGACCAGAATTTGGGTGCTGATTACCTTAAAGAAATAATCTGTCTACCCTTTTTGTAGAAGGGAGCACTTACATTTTTGCATATTATTTAAGCCATCTCCGTCTTACGTACCATTTTGAACGATAATTGGTTTAGATTAGTTAGGATTTTAGTGTGGTTTGGTGGATGAATTTGTATGTGCAGATTTTCTCTTTTGTAATCTTTATATAAAGATTTGGTTATCTGAAGATGTAATCGTACAATTTGCATTCAATTCGATATCTGCAATTTATGCGACTTCATCCGTCTCCTATTAGCAGGATTCGCAATTTAACTGCCCTATGCACATATGAGGAAAAATATCTGGTGTCCTTTTTTAAAAAAAAAAAATTTATTTTAAGTGAGATTTTTGTTATTTGAGAGAGAAAACAAAAATTATGTTTAATTAAGTTGATATTTGATAATAAAATTCATCCTCAAATTAAGAAAATTCTCCTATGTAAATTCTCGAATATTCTAATATAACATTAATTTTATATAGAAGAGGTATGTTGAGAATTGAGAATATTCTCAACTCACAACACTAGCCATACCATCGTAAAATGGTAAAACTTTGAAACCTAATACACTGTAAGATATTCAAAGTATTTCGACTTGAAATTATTAAGGTACGCTACAAATTTAAAAAGGGGCGGACATATTTTCAACACGAGACAAATTTGATATGATATTCTTATTAGAAATGACAAAAAATGTGTGCAAAACCAATGAGAGAATCGTGTTGCGCGTCAAATCCCATTGAAGCCTCTCAACTTAAAAAATCCAACTATTTTAATGTTAAAGTTTTTGGCGGCGATTTTAACCATGCGAAAACAATTTTTATTTATGAAAACTTTATATGGCATGCTATTTATGATAAAATATTAAATAGAAGGTTTAGTTTTAGGTTTAGAGGAGCTGTGGGGCTATTGGCACTTCACCACTGAAACCTATAAGATTTATTTGTGGAGGACTCTTCTTAGGTTTGAGGTCCTCGTTTAGCTAGGTGTTATTAATGAATTTTATCAGCCTCGAGGGATTGATGTCGGATGTCGTTTGGAGTCAAAATGGAATCGAATGGAACGTTGTCTGTAATTGTTTGCATGCTAATACCCTTGAATATAATATTTATTGTTTTCAATTCCAGGTCAGTTTTTGGGGGGATTTTTTTCAGATTGAATTTTCATTTTGAATTAATAACGATTACGATTAGAATAGGTTAGGTTAGGTTTGTTGTCGGTTCACAGTAATATTTGTAAAGAAATGACTAAAAAAAATAAATATATTTGGATCCTTAAACCAATTTTTTTGGCTACTCCTATTTTTCTCATTTTTCTTGTTTTCTTTAAGATTTTAAATTTCAAATTTCAAAACCCAACAAAAATATTAGAAACTAAAATTCTATATTAAATAATCAAAAATCTTTATTTGTCCTTTAAATTAATATTGACGAGTTTTTTTTTCAATTCGGTAGCACTTTTAAAATCTCATAGCCGAAAACGTTGAAAACTAAAAACTATTAATTAAAGAACTTACTAGAAATGGAAACTTCTTCACAGAATCCATCGCGAAGATAGTTTACTCTTGATGGGGTGTGGTACAGATTTTATTTTTTTACGCTTTACTCATTGACAGGATACTTCAAACCATTTGGAACAATTGAATTAATTTCCTTTATATGGTCCATTTAGTAATTTCTCTTTTATGACACACTGTCGCCACCATTAGATTACCGACATATGTACATATATGAATATAGTGCACGAGTGCTTTTTATTTTGGGGTATGTTCTTGTTGTAGAAATTCCTTTTATCTAATAATTCTATCAAGGTTTTTGTTTTTTTTTTGTTTTCTTGCTCAGCCAAGACAAATAATTGTCACATATAAAAGTTTACACGGCCAATTTCGCAATTAAATTGAATGAATAATAAAAACAGATTGTTAACATAAATAACTTAAAAAAATAGAAAAAAAAGAAACGAAAAAGAAAAAAAAATCTAAACAACGATGTTGTCAAGAATAAACCTTGTAATTCTTTCAAAACTATCAAATACCTAGTCAAGTTGCAAGCCAATAACAAAGTTAAAAACAAAACAACAATAAACTTCGAGAAAAGTTTCGTAAGTTCCCAATTCCCTTTTATTGAAACCCATTTATCGACATAGTTGAATCCATTGTCCTATACCCTACCTAATGTATTCCAAGAAATAGAATAAGACGAAGAAGAAGAAAAAGAAGAAGTAGTAGGTAGTAGTATAAGGAAATATATATTCGAAACGAATAATATGATAATATTTCAAAACACTATAGTGGCAAGAAGACAAGTTATAAATGAAAATAAACTGAGGAAGTCATGCAATAAATATACCACTTCATTTCTTAAATTGAATTCTAGAGTTCTTGATCTTGTTGTTCTCAATTTTAAAACTTAATCTATTATATCCTGGCAAATATTATACGGCAACGGCATAAAATAGTGGGAGGCGAACAGTGTCTATATAGATACTAAATAACTACATATATCGGAAAACATTTATGCTTAAATAAGATGAAAAGTCGTGCCAGCTTTGTATATGAATGGATATAATGTGGCTGGGGGGGATGGGGGTTGATAGCAGACAGAACAGCGGAACATTTAACATTGTGCATTTGTATACAGATTTCATTGATAATGGCGTCTAAGGGGATTGTAATCCCAATTTTTTTTTTTTTTTTATTATGTATTATGACGCATTTTTGTTGTTTAATTTTTTTGGTTTTATTTTCTTAATTTTTTTTTTTTTTTTTCATATAATTTGAGCGCACTTGAAATTGAGAGAAACACCAACGTTGTTGGAACTTTACCAAAAAAAAAACATTCTCTTCTTGTCTTATATTTTATAAGTTTTGAAACACAGATTTCTGTCGACTAATTTAGCGTTATATTTGGCACAATATATACATTTTGCCTACACTAATGCTATTATCGCATTAATTTATTTAAACTTGTTAATTATTTTGGGCAAAAGTTTTGGTAATTTATGTTGAAAATGTATTATGTAAAGATATAAATGCGAATTATGTTTCTTTGCATATGTTAGTAGGATAACGTGGAAAAATACTAAATTTTACTTTTGAAAGTGTTTATGAGGATGCTTTTTGAAATAAAGGGGAAAGTATTAATTAAATTATGAAAATAATATAAATAATTTGCAACCAAGAAAAACCAAACGATTATGTTAATTTTAATCCTTGAGCGCAGTTTTCAAACATAATCTTAAATTTCTAACGAATGTAAACCGCAAATTTTTTTTTTTTTTATTTTGTTTGTAGTTTGTGTGGAAATGTGAATTTGATTTTTTTTCTTATTGACCGCACTGAAACGGAAAAAATGTTCAAACTTTTATTAGGGAGAGTTACTCATATTATGCATTTTCACGTTACGTCTAAGAAGCCCAATTTTTTGAACAGAAATGTAGGTACAGCAAATAAAAAATTCACAATTAAGTGTGCAAAAAAAAAAATTATATCTTGGCAAAAGTTGTGGTTATCAAATAGTCCATAAAATGGTCGTTTTTCAATCAATAAGTATTTATTTAGGTTAAATATACACACGCCCACCAAAATGAAAATTATTTTCTTTTTACACTCTTATACTTACTCCCTTTTTCCCTAACTTTGTTTTACATTTTCTTTTTTCTTTTCATGTTTCATCAAAAATCGTTGTGAGTTCATATATCTAAGTAGGTATTAAAGCTAAAGCTCCTTGCAATTGAATAGAATTAGTGAAATCTGTTATAACAGTTATGAAATCTGCTCGTACAGGGTACACCATATATGCATATACATTAGCCTGGTACCTTTTTATTTAATATTTCGTTTATGTGCCATAGATAAAAATTTGCTCATCAAACATAATTTACTTTAAGACTTAAGTGTACAGCGAACTCAACGAATTATTAATAAACAATGAAATATTTTTAATAGTCATTAATAACATAGTTTAATAAAAATATCAGTACAACTTTTTCATATTACAGCAATTATTGATATTTTTTTAAAACTTTCAATTAAAAAATATTTATTTGCTCGCTTCGCTCTCAATTTATTTCTAAATCAATATTAATTTTTCATGTGCCTTTAAAAAATGTTCCCACACTTCAGGAAAAAAAACATCAAATTTTCAAGATATTTTATTTAGACTTTAAAAATTATTGAAAATTCGTATCTCCTCTTGCAATAAAAAGATTAATTCAAACCTGGTTGAATTATGATATAAACGCGAGTCAAGTCGAAACAGGTTTGACTCGACTCTACTTTTCCTACTGGGTTGAGTTGAAATGGTGTCATATAAAAGCGAGTTGAATTTCAACCTTATTTCAACTCAATCTATCAACTTTGCATGTAAACGTGGTAATTATGTTACTCATCAAGTAAAACCCTCGCTTAAGCCCACAAAATGAAATCCTAAATACGCCCTTTGCATTTTGAGTCAAAAACAATTAAACAAAATAAAATCATTCAATCAGGACGGGCATAAAATTGACATAAAATTAAATATTTACAAAAATTAATTTCAAAATGGCGAAACAATATTCAGAAAGCTTTTTGTCACTTTTCTCTCGTAAATCTATGTTAAAAATAAATTCAATTAAGTGAAACAATAAGATTTTCATATAAAAAATGATAATTAAGATGCATGGGATTTCATTCATTTACTCTCGAATGGATACAACTAAAAGAGATAATATGCAAGTCTCATTTATTTACTTATATTATAATTAGTTGGGTAAACTAAAAGTTTTAATATAAAAAATATACAAAATGCAGGTACCGAGGTACCATTAAATTGTTTTGCAAGTGCACTCAATCAATTTGCTCATTCTTTCTGTATGCTTGAATGACAATCGTTTCATAATTTTTTAGGGTAGCGTAATTTTCTTATTTTCCTTATGTTAGCGTGTTCAAGCAGTTTAGTTTTTCAACTTTGGATGAACGCCAGTTGGTATTTAATTTACCAAAGCAAGTCAAAGTTATTTTATTTAAATTTTGTTTAGTTTACCAGGATTGTATGTTTTGAATTTTCAAATTGACCTTAAAGAACACTTGACGATATTCGATTTGAAGCAAATGTTTGTATATATTTCATATTCACATAGAAAAATCTTTAATTCTGCAATCTATTTAAAAAAAATATTTTCTTAAAATGGCGTCTTCGAATAATCGCACTTGAATTCTTATATCAAGCAAATTGAGCAGCTTCTAAAATATTATTGTAATGAATTTTTCTTGTGTCTTGTTCCAAACCCATATTTCTCTTGCCGCTTTATTTTTCTGTGTGTGTACGCTCGATAGACAACTTTTAACAGCATCGTCGTATAAAATATCTTATTGTAGAGAGATTTGTAACGTTGGTCATCTAATTCTGGCGCAAAAATAACGAATACGGACTTCTTTTATTTTATTATTAACAGTTACAAAATGCCAGATGAAGCATATGAGCCCCTGTTTTCACTGAGAAGATACGCATTTGATTTCAAAGTTTATTTATTTATGTGACTCACACATATTCTTCATCTACGCCACGGAACGCCACTGAGTAATTACTATATTTCGTATTTACTCAATACGAAATACATTTGACCATCATAGATAGGGATAATAAGTGAAAATCGTACACCTTCGGTAATATGTAGGGTAGGTAGAATATGAAACCACGACACCACAATAAAAAGATTTATTAGAGTTGTGCTAAAATATCTAGAATTTAATTAATTTTCCCATATAGATAATAAACGAAATTGCACTGCTCTATCCAATTTATTATCATTGAGCTCTTCAACAAACAATTATTAAATATGTGGGTTGCTTTAGCCCTATATCAAAGAACGAATAATTTCCTGGAAAACTAATAGTAGGTATAATATTGCTTAAAATGACTCTTACATGTCGTCTATGTTTTAGGAAAAGCTTCGGGAGAATTAGAGCATAAATACCTTCGGTTAATTATATATTATACTCAATTACTCAAATACTACACGTATGTATTATACAAATATCTACCTTTTCTACCGTAGATAAATGATAATCACGTATATTTTGTCTACAATTCTACCAAATTATAAATTATGTGTTTTGGAGGAGCCATAAAAATGCCCCTATTTATCAAACATCAGCCCCCTAGAAGATGAACATTTATGAATTATTCGCTTAGATTATAATTGTATAGTTCCAAAAATTTATATAATACATATGCCTATGTATGTATATATGTATGTATATGGTACATCCACCATTTTATAGGCCGCACGAATTATTCTAAATTATTTGGGTAGAAATAAATGAATTTCTGTTTTCCCTATGGTTTTGTGTGGTTATGATGGCTGGCGTGCCGCTGTGTGGCATTAAGCATTCTAGCGGTCACACTTTACAATAGAACCGATATGAATTCATATCTATATATGTATGTAGATACTTGTACATTATGTAAAAGTATATGAAAATAAATTATTATGTACAGTAGTAGTTAGGTATATATATCCGCGAATTTTGCACAAACAAATTTTTTTTTTAAAACTTATAATTGAACTAAAATTGAATGAAATGTCATATTTGAAGTTAATCGTATTTTTTTGTTACACATAATATTGGACTGTAGGTATTTATTTATTTAAAATCATAATGTTGTTGATGTTGACGAATTGTTTACATCTCAACTAGGATAGGTAACCAGTTCAGTGGAGTGACATAGTGTTTGTAATTTCAAGAGAACCAAAAATGTTTTTAAAATGTTTGTTTCATTCCATTATGCAAGTCTACTCATGTCGGGATCCCCATAGATTGAGATACAATAGGCTGTCAGTAATAATTGAAAAACTGATATTTTATTATATATAAAAAAAAAAAAATTGAAAAACAAAATTTTGAAATTACCAACAATTATGTAACACAAAAATTAAAAACTATTTTGTATTCATAATTTTTTCAAAATTTAATTATTTACTGGGATACAAAAAATTGTATGAGAGTGTGCCGAAGGGATGAATTGATTTTGTCCAGTTAGCGACTTAATCTTAAATATGAAATTTCGTTAAACTAATTTTTGAGTTATCTTACGAGCTTGTGAGTGTGTGAGGAATCTTAGAGCGGATTCTTAGCATTGAACGGCGAGAGAATACAAAATTAGAGTGAAATCCCGAAAAAAAAACCAGTTCTTCCCTTTAAATTTAATATATGCTGAAGGAGGAAAAACCATATATTATTGAATATCGTATGGGCTACATTTTATGATGAAATCTTATATTACCATCGAGATTCAGATGGTCTTTTTTTAAATCTACATAATTATATTCTATTTCTACTGGTGCCGTTCTTTCAATATTTAATATGATCTTTAAATATATGGAATCGGTGGTCTCCCACGAGATTTTTTTACTAATGGCCGTACTTACCGTATTTACCCGTACTCACTGAATTTAAAGGAAACTCCAGTTTCACAATTTATCATTAATTTCTATTCATACCCAAGGTCTGATATCGATAATTCTTTTTCTGTTCATTGGCTTGATTCCATCACAGTGGCGGCTCGTGAGAATTATTATTGATTCTATCATAGTGGGAATATTTTTTAAAAAAAAACTTCGATGACAGAAAGCGAAAACATTGGACAAACATTTTGGTCGGTGTTTTGGCGATTTTTTAAAAAGTGACACAATTTTGAACTTGGTTAATATAAAGAAACTTTGTATTTTTATATTATTTTAAAGTTCCAGCATTTTTTGTTAAAAAAAATTTTTGAATAGAGTTAACCCTTCAAGATCTAAGTATACATTTTTACCATAAAAGGGATAAGTAAAATTTTCCTTAAAGTGCGACTCAACTTTCTCAGAATTTTATTGTAAACAATTTCGTAAATTTTTCATTTTTATCAAACGTTAACCCTTTAAGTTCGAAACGGTGTCCTTAAAGGGTTAACTTTTCAAAATGTCTTAATGCACTAAAAACGTGAAGAATAGATCTAGTTGAATTTGAACTTTTTCTGTACTGTTTTCTGTTCTTTTCATGTTCAAAATGAATAGACTTTTAAGGGTTAACTATTTCCGAAAATGGTATTCGTCAAAAAATGCTAAAAATTGAAAATGATATAAAAATATGTAGATAATTTTAATGTTCAAAATTTTTGAAAAAATCACCACAAAAAAAAACTTGCAAACTACCAAACAATCTTTCATTGATCCTGTTGATTGGAAATTTCTATATTCTGAATATTTTCTAATTGGTGTAAGAACCAAATTCCAATAAATACTACTCAAGCTGTATAAAAATTCGCGGCAGTTTATTTATTTTATCTTTGCAACAACAACAACAAAAACCATTGTCATTTACGGGAACAAGAGAATAAAATACTACCATACTACAAATAAATCAAAGGAATGAATAACGGCATTATATGTACAGTACACATACATACCTACATATAACATGTTAATGTAGGTCATTGTACATTTTCATTAAACCACGTGTACTAGAAATGTTTTTTTTTCTTTCTCAATTTTTTTTATTTTCATTCATTTTGATACAAAAAAGCCTCGACATGTATTTATAAAGCAAATTCAAATCTCGCCACCTAAAACCATTTGAAATTAAGCCGAAGGGAATGCTATTGTTTCAGTCTGTTAACGCTACTTTCAAGCAGAGCTAATATTTCCGTGTTACATGAACATTTACATAGATTGGTAGATATTATTTGTTCTGACTTTTGCTTTTGTCGTGAGCTTTTTTTTTTTTTTTTTTTTTTGTATTATTTTATTTTATGGAATAGATAGGTAGGCAAGTATGTTTAGTAGGGTAGGCCGTAATGGTATGAAATTAAAAAAGTACATAGTTTTTCAAAATCCACATAGTCAGAAAAATTTCTGGAAGTGCGGTTGAAAGATGCGTTAGAGTTAGAAATTAGAATCATTTTTATATTTACCTAAACTATATTGTATAGGGTACGTGTAGATATTAGTCCCGGGAATTCCCGTTCCCGATTTCCCGGGAATTCCTGCCGAAAATAAATTCCCGAATCCCGGGAAAAAGCCATAGATTTCCCGGGAAAAGTGTTTTTTACTTTTTTAAAGAAGCAGATTGAAAGATTCGTCAATTGACTGCTTATGCTTTTTAAAGCACTATTTTATGACAAAATAAATTTAT